>PNEQ01002111.1:26166-55059 GCA_003012365.1 Medauroidea extradentata | reverse complement strand
CAATTCCAGAAGTAATTCTCCTTTACACAAGAGTTACATTCGTTTCCGCGACATGCCATTAAATATCCATGAACACTGATAAATTACAATTCATATTACAATGCATATAGAATCTCTCATGTTATCGATGAACCTGATGTACATACAAGTGCACTTTAATCCACTTCTTTGACCATCCCCCCCATTTGACTCGTGGGCCACTATGCTTTACCACTCACTCAAAGATGCTCACCACGTTTCCTCCCCAAAAATGTGGAGTTATTTTCACAAAGTTAATACCATTTGGGACCAGAAATCGACCTGTTGCGTCCCGCATGCGGTATTAAACCAAGCGCGAGCTATCACTCACTACAGTGCCGTAGCTAAAGACCTCGTCGACAGCCCAACTGCCGGCGCGCCCCAATTTGCACTCACTCGGGAAGGCGACGAGGGAAAATGTCCCCTAAGGGAATTGGTCACTCACCAAAATCCTCGATAAACCTTTCAAGTTAAGGACGCTCACCACTCCCTGAGCAGAAAAGATCACTTATGTCCTCCTTCAGCACGAAAGCGCGAGCTACGCTTGCGTACTTCTCGCCCCCCGGCATGTCCATTCTTCTACACGTGAGTTACCGCCTACCAAGGCACAAGCTCAGATCCCAGAGCTCGCGATGTGAGCTGCTCGGCTTCCAACCTGAGAGTGACTCCCCTCTCTCCGCGCCGCGACACCGCGGCTCGTTCTCCTCACTAGCGCCTGTGCCGCCGGCCGGCGGAACTCGACCCCCCCCCCCCCTTCCTCCAGGTCCCCCCCCTCCATGGCCAGTGGAGCGGAAGGTCCGGTGGGGAAGGGGAGGCCAAGGCACCGTCAACTGGGGCGATCCCTCCCTCATTAAGAGGCGGCCGAAGCC
Source organism: Medauroidea extradentata (assembly GCA_003012365.1). NCBI lineage: Eukaryota > Metazoa > Arthropoda > Insecta > Phasmatodea > Phasmatidae > Medauroidea > Medauroidea extradentata. The sequence goes on along the minus strand of PNEQ01002111.1, from coordinate 54,172 downwards.
AGCCTCGAGGTGCAAAACAGATAGGGGCAAACAGACACACTGCTCAAGGCCCCAACTCAAAATCACAAAAAACCCTACTAAAGAAACTCAAACCCCCAAAAAGAAACAAACCCAAGAAAATAAGACCTAAAAGCAGTAGCATCCGTTCACCCTCTTGGTTCTTTTCCACCCCCTTTTCCCATCAGTAATAAACGTATCTCGCATGCGTTGTTTTGCGCTCGTGTAAATAACAGTATAAAATGTTAGTATAAATACATAAAACCTGTGCTTACCAGCTACCATTAGCAGTGTTTTAAGCATGCATTCTAATTATAAATACTGTATTTATAACATTATATGGTGTTCAAGGTTAATAAGAATATGTAGCTAGTAAAAGTCTAAAAATTGGTAAATATTGTATTTTTTACACTCATTTTCATTTCATTCCCAAATAAAAATGTTTGGCACCACCAGCGCCCCTTCAAACCCAACGTCCGGAGCAGTCTGCCCCCCCCCCCTTCCCGGCCCCTTCTCTAGATCCGACCCTGTTGTCGAGTTAATGATCAATATAGTGGGCTATAAAAATTTTAATATGATGTAAAAGTGTCTTTGACTATTGCACTTCCAAACGCTATGGTTGTTAGCTCTTGCCATAAATAGAGGAATTAAATAACTATTTTAGCAGCAAATGTGTTTGTGTGAAATGCAGGTTAGTTGTTGCAACATGCACAAGAAAGTAAATAATGTTTAAATTGAAAAATATTGTTTGTCACCAGGTGTTTGTTAAACACGTTAAAATTATGGTTTCATGACAGTATGTACGTAACTTTTGTATAAATAGCCTAATCAAAGTTTGTTTACAACTGGTGTTGCCGCAAATTACACAAGCATGTACGTAATTTCATTGTGGATATTTTTTTAAATTCTATACGTAATATTTAACTTTGCGGTTTGTTACCATTATGATTAGCCTACTTGAATTATGAAAGTCATATATGATAAACTTTTAAGACAGAACTTTTGAATTACTCGGAGTTATTAAATTGAAAACCACTGTCGCAAGCAATAGCTAAATATGGTATAAAGTTTACCACTTCTTGATGCTGTCAGCTGTAGGGTTCATTTGTAGTCGGCTAGTTTCTAGATTAACTTTACATTTAAATTTTCTCCTTCTTATGTAGAACAGTCCCTCCTGAATTCAGTTTACTATTTGTTTCTTGATGCAATTTTTTTATTTAGCACGACTAAATGGACACTATATATTCATTTTTGCCATCAAAAATTAGTGTTAAATGTTTTTGTAATATATTAAGGAAAATGGTAAAATACTGCCTTGAAAATTCAGACATGTCAGGAATTTTCAGCAGTTAGACTGCAATACTAAGTTAGCTTGTTCCTGATTTCACAGAACCATTTCAAACCATCCTCTCACCTTACCAACTTTCCGCTTTTTCTTATTGCTGAAAATATTTTCCAGTTAAAAATCAGTTTCTGTGTGTTGAAATTTGACGGCATACAGTGCACGGTGATGAATATGCACTGCTTAGGTAATGGTTAAGTTTGAATTTGCTTCCAGAAATGACGTGTAGCACAGTGTAGGACTTAATCAGTGAACTTAATTCAGATATGTAAACTGCTGCCATTGAGTACGTAAGAAAACATTTAGTTTTGTTTTAGGAATGAATGTATCACCTTTTAACGTGGCTGGTGTAATATTGTGTCTATGAGAGAGTTAGTGTCATCTTAAAGATAAAAAGGTGTTTATAAGCTACAAAATTTGCGTGATTAGGGCAGCATTTCAACATAAGAGGCTCAAACGGGCAGCTTATGATTACGATGCTCTCGAGCTGGGTAAGCTGCTGTTAGAAGATGGAACATGTCAAGCAACACGAGAACATGTAAATGGTTAACATAACCAAATCCGTAAGAATGTGAAACTGTATGCGTTCTATTAAAAATATTACAGCACTGAGAATATATCGTATAAAATGTAAATAACATAAAAAAATTCTGTTACCATCTTCACATTTAGTAAGATACTTAAACATATGAAATATGAAGGCTTATTTTGCGACTGCATCATTTTAAAACTTGAGTTGCTTGCAGGTGTTCAACTGATCAACAAAACATAAGTCACATGTCTTAGCAAAGCTGCTTAACGTGTTCATTCAGCAGTTATCAGCAGTTCTTGAGTGAGAGGGATATTTATAATAGGCAGTATTCAGATAAATGCTGTGATAGCTAGTGTAAATATTAAGATAATGGGTAGAGCAATAAGATATGTCTGCGACTGTGAGTGTTCCTGAAATCTCCCGCTATCACACACACATCTTGAAACATGAGTTAAAGTCTACACTATAACTGTATATTTTTTATTGTGTAGGCTACGAGGAAAAGTGTCCCGGTATCGTGCATAACCACTGTTTCATTATTTATGTAATTTTCTGCTGTTCAAGTTCTTCATAAGGGCTTGATATTTGGGTATTTAACAAAGTATTTAAGTTTTATTCAACTGAAAATGGAAGTTTTTCTTTGAATATGTCAAACTGGAAAAGATGCACCATTCTGAAAGTAGTTTGAATCTTTGAGGCTTTATGTTGCAAACTAGTACTAATACAAGAACCTCATTGCTAGCTGACTGCAGAGCCTAGACAAGAACTACATATGTATATGTAAAGATATGTATCTAGGCCTAATGTAGTAGTTAATTTGCCATGCTATAGAATCATTCAATTCTTTTGTGGTATTTTTATAATGGTGGGGTTCATTGGTTTTAAAGATTACAAATTAAAATCAGTAAGCCTGCTTAAACAAAACAGTTTTTTCAACATATACCAACACCATTACGAGCGAATGTTACATAGTTGCGGAAAAACTGTACAGTGAAACAAAAATGCAAACAAAAGAAAATATATGTTGTCACAAACACATTGCATACATACACTGTTCAAGAATGAAATATAGTCACATCCAAGAAGGTGACATGAAAGAATTAAAAAAATAGAACAGTAACAGACAAATAAATTAATTCCGGGGAGGACTGTAGTGTATCAAGAAATAAAAGACAAGCCATAAAATAAAACAAGAAAATAAGGTGTGTGAAGAGTGGTGACAAAAAAGGACGATGACGAAACAAGAATGGATGTGAGCACAGACGACGCAGCATAGAAAAAAGGGACGAGAAGTTGCTGTCTTTTGTAGAGGAGAGCAGATGCTACATTTCAGGAAGTGATATCTGCTCCCATCTTCAGGCACATGTACAGACTGAAAAACTCCAACAAACTGATTGGATAAATTTTTTGTTGACGACAGCTAGTACTGGCTACTTTTTATTTATTAATATTTTTACTTTGGGTTTTTTCTGCAACTCTGCAACATCCTCTTGCAATGGTATACGACAAACAAAAAGGTCCAGTTTAAAATACTAAACCCGTTTCAGGATTAGATCAAAGATCACAATTACAGTAATGTTATAGTATTGTTATATTGTAAAAAAAGTTTATTTAGCATCCTCATGCTTGGTAATAGGTGACGATTCTAGATATCCAGAAACTGCTGCATAGTAAGCACACGACAATCTTGGGCTAAATTGGAGATGAAAATATTATTGGCAAAAAGGTTGGGCAATGACATTTTTTTGTACGCAATCCGCAATGTGACAACGTTGCATGGAGAAATTTCCCTCTTGCAGTCTACTTTCAAGTATTATTCTATGTTAGTTACTTCTAGTAAATGTAAAATCATGTTTTGAGTGCTCAGGATTTGAACCCTTGACCACGGCCGTAGAACAGGTCTGGACACTCGCCTGGAAACTTGATCCCCACGTTGTTTGGCTGCAGTTCACCAAGTTACCAATAATGCTATACATTTTTGGCGCTGCAATCCGGGTGGTCGGACTCAAACTCCTCCCACTAAGATAAACAATTTATCAAAATGTATTTTTTATCAATTTATGAAGTACTGTACTTCCTTCGCTCACAATTTTAAAGCATGGCTCCAGCAATCTTTACTTTTTTTATAGTGTTAACGATGGAAAAAAATGGGCGGAGTTTGGGCCTGACCGCCTGTCCGCAGCGCCAAAGATGCAGATCATTCTCGGTAACTTGATGAACTACAGCCAAACAACAAGGGGGTCCAGCAAAATACATTGGTAGATAGGCGAGTGTCCAGACCTGTACTTGTATGACTGTGCCCATGTCCGTCATATGATAAAACGTTGGAAGTAAGATATCTGTATGGTGCGAGAGGGGACTAACTCCATACTGTGTTGCTACATTGAGCATGCAAAATGTCGTAGTATATTTTTCCACAAACTTTTTTGTCTCCAGTTGCACCCAGGATTTACATGGTGTGCATATTGTGTGGCAGTTTGTTGAAGTCCTGTGTGTATTTAGGTGTGGAGTAGAAGCTTCTTATAGTGCAGCCTGTTATACAGCAAGTTAATTTATGGGCCTCAGACTGAATAAATGAGGAATTTGTCATACTCGTAATATAGTTGAATCACTGTAACATCAGTCTGAGGTGTCCCTCTCATCATGAATGTACTATATAACTGATATGTATTGATACCTGAGGTCTGTAGGCATCAAACATACACCGCCTCTTTACAGACGTACACGTATTTTTTTCACATATACTTTTGACATTTTTTTTGGAAGGAAGAAATAGTGTCTGTTACAAAACTAGTTTATTAGACAAGTGGAACGTTACACTGCAATAGAGCGCACAAGACTATGGTTAAATACTTTTGAAAGAAGGGACATACTACATTCCTGATAAAGTTTATTTTAAACTGTACTTATGAACTTTGCATGTGTCTAGCTCACACCATCACTATTCCCCATAGTGACTGGACAATTCCTACGTATGTTGCTACACTGATTATAATGTGATACAGGCGTCACCTGCGCATCACCCTACATGACGTCAAACACGCAGCTATGATGTACTGCGCCCGGGCTAGGACGTAGTGTGCTGTGTCTGCAGCTCTGACTTTCTGCTGCTGCTGTCCCGGTCATTTTCTGGCCGTTGCGAAAATGTTCAAGTATGTGACATCACATTTCTAGTTGCCAGAGTCCAGTTGTTCGTAAAATTTCCCAGTATAGACATTGTCCGGTCTGTTTTCCCAATGCAAAGTTCTTTGCGTTTATGTATGTTCAGCACCCAGTCCCTTGTATAACATGTGTGCCTCAAGTCGCACAGTGTCCTCGCAGAGGTAACACTCAACAGCCTCAGAAATACACGCGTACCTGCACAGTGTACAAATAACATAAATACAGGACACTACTAACTATGCATAATAAACTATATCATTGGTTATTTTACAGCGCTGCTAATATCGATAACCATGATACATTGTAGGGAAAGTATATCAAATGGAAAGTCTATATTTCTCAGCTTTGAAGTGATATTTGAACAATATTTATACCTTAACTATGCATAGTTTTGATCTGGCCATTTATGTTCACTAGTAAACAAAACATCAGAATACTACCTAGTAGACATGATAAAATGAAATATGCTACATATGTAGGTATATGAGAAATGTGGCGTCAGTGGAGGTGGTGTCATAACCTATCAACCCATGCTTGGATTTGTGTGTGCAACTGGTTGACTCAGCCGTTAAATTGTTAATTATCAGCTGTGCTGTTAGGGTAGGCTAAATGTTTTTGTCCGTGCAGTTGTCACACACATATTTGACATATCTTATTTGACTCTTCAATGTTTTGACTATTTGCTGCCATTTAGATCTTATACGTTACCTACTCTGCTCAATATCATTCCAGATAATGGCTGCATAGTGTTATAATGAACAAGTTGGTACCGGTAATGTAGTCATTTGTTATTATGTAGTTGGATCGTTAGTTACGTTTATTGTCTAGTTAGCATGATTTGTAATTTGTGTTGTAACTTGTTCAAAAAAGTTGAGTCACGTATGTTGTATGATCTGTATGTTACATATGTGGTATAGACAGGTCTTCTTTGTCTTTCAGGCAGTGGAAAGCCATATATATTGTAGATCAGGGTTACTTTGTACCATGTGTAATGCTTGTGTCACCCGTTAATTGAGAACTGGCAATTATTTACTTAAGAATTAAGTAAAATGTTTTAAATACTCAGCTGGAGTTATTTATTACTCTACAAAATTGCCCCGCAGTGAATATTTTGAATGCAAGAAAGTTACAAAATAGCCCCCAATTTACCTTATGTTTGGTCTGTGTAAAAAAAATAAAACAATTAAAGGCCATCATGCCTTGAGACTTTGGTCACATAAGTATGCTGTTCCGTAAGCCTTAAGCGTAAGTAGGGAATGGCTTGTACATATTTCACAAACCTGTACATATAACACAGGCATTCACAATGTACAGACTGTAGTTAAGAAGGTCATTGGAGGTAATATTAAGAGTTTCTGAAAATAGGTTCTTTGTGGGCACGTAAAGCAATAAACATATGAAAGAGAGAGAGTGCATTTGGCGATCAGATAGAGAGATTGTGGTGTGTTTCCCGAGGCGGTGGCCGAAGCTGCGGAGAAGTTCACCGAGGCACAGAACCAGCTGATGGGGGCAGTGGAGAACAACAAAGGTGTGCAGCTGATGAAGGCAGGTGAACACAAGAGAGCGGTCGCGTTCTTCAAGAGGGCTTCTTCGTTCGAGAACGCTCGTGCCGCCTACAACCTCGGCATCTGCTACGAGAAAGGCCTGGGTACTTCACCCAATCTGGAGGAGGTGATGTCACTTAGACGTAGTTACCATAGATACGGACTGAGTGCCGTGTGAGAGGAATGTTTACTACACATGCTGTGTGGGCTGTGTTGTAGTATTTACATTTATCTTTCATGCAAGACTTTTAGGTGTTTCCCAGTATGTTCATCTATGAAAATAATGTACACTTAAAGTGCTTAGTAGGTACATAATTTTGGATTCCCTTTAAAATTGCCAAAAAATGAATTTTTGAGACTGCTGTAACCCAAAAAATATACCTGGGTTCATAAGACACAGTAGTGAAAACATGTTCTGGCCTTTTACCACATACTATCTACAAATAAACTTGTCGGGTCTGTACAAATTCTGCAGAAAACTGCCGAAATTGAAAATGCTGTATGCCAATGTAGTGCTCATGTGTTGCAGTTCTTATCAAGTGTGTCTTATCACTCTCCTGTTCCTGCACTTATTATGCCCTTAATTACTGTGAAGGCAGTAATTAGTGTTTTTCTGTAATTTCCATGACAGTCAAATTTATTTTTACCGCTGCAAATATAAATTTCTTGGTACATATATTTGTATACAAATACAGCATTAAAGTATATGGTATAGCCCTGAATTCTGGTAATTACCAAGAAAATGGTAACTTGTGTATTGACAATTTGGACATGTTATCTGACATTCATAATTACATATATTAACAAACATATAGCTACACAGATTGTGTTTGAAATGCGTGAAAATGTAGTAATTGTTTAATAACATTTTTGTAGATAGATGGGCCGCTAAATTTACTTCTATACAACGAATAACATGATTCTATTTCTTATGCAGGATCATTGTATCTGGCAGTCAATAGCTGTTAAAAATAGTTTATCATGTACTTTGTTTATATTAAAACTCTGCAGTCTTCTTCCTGTATGACTGAAACATCTACGTAGAACTATGACATCAACTCCTTCTCTGACTCTGTCTATTCATTTCATAGCTAGGAGAATTATTGTTTGAATATAACATGCTCAATACATCACTTATGCCACTTTTAACCGTTATCTCTTGTCACTCGCAGTTGTTTACTTCCTGGCGCTCACCCGGCTGGTGGAGATTGCTGATAGCGTGCGATAATGTTATTTTTTGGTGTGCCTTCACTTAATGTAAAACGAGCTGTCTTGGTAGATAAGAATGTGCTAGTGACCAGTCAGATCCATATGGCACAAATATACTGTGGTAGTTGTAGTGCATGTGGAATGGGGATTTGTTGACTCAGTTTTAATTGTAATAATTTATTGTATGCAGTGATTTAATAGTAATGTAGAACAAATATAATAGTTTGGATGTGTCACTACAGGGGTGTCATTTAGGGGGGCAGGGGATGGCAAATGTCCCCCTGGATTTAGAAGGAAAAGTGTATAAAATTTTTTTGTTTGTTTAATTTAAATACTAGTAACGTGAGCATATCAAACTGAAGTTTTATTATATAAAAGTTTCTAATTTTACACATGCTTAGTTAACAAAAAATGCAACAGTCACTCGCCAAAAAAAACCTAGGCTGGATATTATATGCTCAAAACAACAGAAACTAGAGTAGTTAGTAGTGTTGTTTCTCGCTCTCTTTTTTTTTATCAGTAAAACATGTGTATATGCAACCACACCGTCTGACTGTGTGTCAGGGGATGGATAGGGAAAAGAGGTTGGGGGTTAGCAAATCTCACCAGACATTTACTCCAAGTTCTCCATTCTGACTGCAGTCGCAGACTTCACTCACCCATAAGACACATGCCACACGTGTGGTAGTGCTAATTTAAGAAAAATTTACATAATACATGGGGGTTTATAGTATCATTGGGAGCGGGGCAAAATGTTGTTGGATGTTGTAAATATATCACAGTATTTTGATATTATTACATATACTAATAGAAATGTAAGCAGTTTCACATCGTCTCAAAATTGACTGAAATGCTTACAAGAAAGTCTGCAACATTTCCTAAACCGGAGGTTGTTCAAGATACTGTATCTGGCTCTCAAGCCACGTTACCTGATTTATACCATCGCACTTAAATTTATCGACAAACATGTCACACTGAAACACTACAGCAATATTTCTGATCAATGATGTGAAGAAACCAACATATGACATTATGAATAGAGACCAGCACTGTACAAAAATTATTAATAAAACATGTTTCTTTCCTTTCTATGAATTTTTTTAAAATGGAAAACAAAAATAACAAACTTAGTATCTCATAGAACCTATGAGTGGTAATAGTGATAATTTTGTAGAGAAATGCTAAATACGTGTAATATTATTGAACCTTCATCTATTGTATACAGTGTAGGTTATGTACGGTATAATTAACAAAAGTGAATTTCACTTTGGCACAGACTATCAGAAATCTCATAATGAAGTCGCATCACAGCCTATAACATTTCATCAAGGAGGTGATGTACCTGCAAACTTAAGTAAATCGTTGCTAAATTGTAAACAGAAGAATTAGTATGTTACTTCATTTACAAAGTATTGTAGGTCAGCATGTAACTACATGCTGCAGAGCTGTGTGTTAACACAAGTACATGTAGTTACGCTTGAACGGAGTTGATTTCTACTGCGTCTTTCTCAAGAAACACGTTCTGTGTATGATAAGGAATGAAGTGGCTATTGATTCCTTTCAGAGGCTGGATATTTCACAAGATAGCTACCATAGCTTAAGTGGAAGACACTTAACTGGTTGATAGAATGATGATAGTAACTTTATCACACTGTTTTGCTTTCCACAATTTGCTCCGAGTGAAGACAACACACTCATGCATACACACAGAGGGAGTTGATGCTGCATATAAACAGCAAAACTAATTGTCGTAAAAAAAAAGTCCCATGTTTCTTTTAAAATTATTGTTGTCTTAAAATTGAGGTTGCATTGTTGTTAAATCAGTTGTACGTTCTGCAGACTATGTGTGCTGCACTGTTAGTTCAACCTCTTAGAAGCGCAATAGTTGCAAAAATGACTCTAAAAATATAACATTTAGTACTGTACGGTTATTTAAAATAAAACAGTGGAAGGTAATCTTATTTGTTTTAAATAATTGCAATGTACTAGAAGTATAGTTTTCTGTGACGTTTGTCAAAATGTGCATTTATAAAATGATGCGGAACCTGTAGTAAATGTTTGCTGTTTCTAAGTTGCCACGGATAAGCCGATGAGTTGACTACATGAATATAGGTGCAGCCTGTCGTCGTGTTTGTGAGGCTGTGGAGTAGGTTGGAATGGAGAAAGGGAGGGGGTTGAGTTCAGTGGCTTTGAACTGCCTGACCTTGAAAATATGTTTGTACTGCCTCTTGCTGTTGGCACACCTGCTTCCCTTCCTCCTCCTCTCTCTCTCTCCCCCTCCCCCTCACTCCCTCTTTTTTCTTCATCAGTCTATCTACTCTGTCACACTGGCTGCCTCGTGTGTCGAGGATGATAAAGCTCTTACGAAGGCCTGGCTGTGTTTGCTCGTCCCACCCACCTCCACACTCAACATAGTATGCTCAGGCTGTGTGGCTATTGTTGTTTGTTGGGCCTGTACTCTTGTATGTTGTGTATCTCTCACAACTGATACCCGTCAACGCCCACACACTTTACTACGCTCTGCAATATCCAGAAGGATATGTTATAAGTATGAACCACTGTTGTTTACTGTTAGTCGGCTTCTTAAGAGTGTGTGGTATATAAATTAATGCTAAAAACAACAATTCTAGGTAATGATCATTAGCCATCTTTATGAACAAACGTATACCTAGAAGGATGCATTTGTAAAGCGTTATCTGTTGTACCACAATTAAAGGTCCAAGATTTCAGCATCAGAGATTGTTCTTTAGAAATACATTACTTGAGTTGGTAAAACGTGTTTTCTAAGTTTGCTGCTTTTTGATTTTTTACAATTTTGCTTCAAGAGACAATTATAAACTGATGCCTTTAGCTATGAATTACGTTACATGCTCTCTTAAACTCGTAGATATATCATAGTTCTTGGCACATTCACTGCTGGTGACTGTTATCTAAGTTTGTGACAGTATCCTTCTACAACCAATGTAGCTGGCTCGTGCAAGTACTGTACAGCTATGCATACAGTACCAGTAACTTATACTGGCAAGAATAAAATTATTTATTAGAACTGATAGTTTGGTAATTACAGCTCACTAGTTACTCAAAGGAGGCACAACACCAGAAAAGTTCTTCAGTGAATACTTTGAAGACTTGCATATGAGAACACAGCTGTATGTACAGTACAGTAAAACTCTGTTAAGAAGTTTCCACTTAAAAGTTTTCCCCTATAATAAGTTTGAATTATGTTTACCACTTCTGTTATTATAATAGTAAATTTACCCTTTTAAGAAGTTTTTCCCTGTTAATAAGTTCGAATATTTCAGCCCTTTCAGAAACTTCTTTAACATAGTTTTACTGTATTTGTAATACAGCCTGTAGTTTGGTATTTCATGGTGTCTTGCCTCGTTCACCTCATAGCACGGTTATCCTCATCAACACAGGTCATTGCTTATCTGTCTGGCCTCTCAGTTTTCCTGTTTGTGTCCTATTCTGTGTCAACTGTCACAACAGACAATTGACAGGTTACATTTTAGATAATGTGACACGTGGAACTAGTTCAGTATACAATTGAAATGAGCGTGCATTAAAAAAGAGTACAAGAAATAGGAAGATAGTATAGTTGCAATGACTACATTATTGAAGCAGCTTGAAACCTGAAAGTGTAGCAGTGTAGTTGGGTGACTGGTAAATCACTGCACTTCTATTTGTAAAGACACAGGTTCATTTCCCAGTTTGTTAATTCTGACCTTTGTTACCCTCTGTGAAGAATCTTTACCTATTATCCTGGCTAAGTCCTTCAATATGTACAGGCTATTGCATCTTCTGTTCATGTTCTGATTCTTTTAATTGCAATATCTGTCTATACTGATGTTGAAAGTTCCGAAACTGTCACATCTGTTGTCTTGGGAAGCCTACTGTGTTGTGTCCTGCCTTTGTTCACATCCATTCGTCTCTCTCGTCATTTGTGATGTCATCGTTCATCTATTTGGTGCCTTTTTCATATCTAATTTTTGTTGATTTTAATTTTAATGTTTTTTTTTTGTCTTTCTCCAGTCAACTATATTCCACTTAAGAATTAATTTTATGTTGTTATTACCTGTTTTTTTGTCCTTGTGTTGTCTTCTGGGATATGACTAAGTTCCTGTCAGGAATTATCTGTATGTTTTATGTGTGTTGACTACATCTTACTGGCTTTTCGTCCTTTGTTTTTAGTTTTATTGTGGGTTTATCTACAATATGGCAACAGTCGCCTGCAATGGCGTATGTCAAAAAATACTGTTATGTTTATAATAGTGTTAGAATTATACAAATGAGCCATATAATTATTTTAAATAATCTTTTGTGGTAAGATATATTTTTCTGCTTAAATATAACAATATTGACTGTTGACACTAAACAGGTTAGTTGTTTAAGCACTGAATAACAACTTAGCAGCTTTCAGTTGTAAGGAAATTAACTATTTTCATTGTTACACGATTTTATTTCCCAAAGCAACGACACTACAGTTATTTACGTTTACAGGCTTATGTTTTCTAACCTCAGCTATTGCAGGGCACATGTTCCGAGTGTGTAATAAAAAGGAGGTGGAGAAGTAGGGAGTTGCTTACTTGGCCAGTCTTATCTTGCCAGTGACTGTAGACTGTCTTATCAGTCACATAAAATCTGTCTGGGCCCATGTTATAAGATAATACGGTGAAGAGAAGACGTGGCAGAAGAGAGAGGGAGAGAGTAAGAGCGTAGTATTTTGTGCACCCCTATAATACTTCAAGTGTGACCTTCAAACTACAGTAGAACCTCTATATTACACTTTCTAAGGGACAAATGAAAAATGGTGTAAATGAGGGGACAACAGCAAAAGCTGTAACATAACATCTATTAATTAAAAAATTTTTACTAGTTGTTTCATAATTGCAGCACAGGTGTAATATGTGGGCTCATAAAGTTTTTATAAGTAAAATAGAATCAATATTATAACAAAAAATATTGTTTAGCATCAACTGGGCATTGATTAAGGAAAGCCATCATTTATAATATTAACATTGATTAAATTGCCCTTCTGTTTCTTAAACATTTTACACACATACATAGGTACAGTGTACAGTTTTCACTGTATTGAAATGTCATCCTTCTTCCACGATACCAACATTTAATATTGTTAGCTTCATAAAAAAATAAGTTTAATTCACAAGAAGCAATTAACTGAAGTATAAATGGCAGGAATACAATACATTGTTAACATAGGGAAAATAATGGGAAATGGGAAGAATGGTATATTTAAGGGGAAAGTGTAATTCAGGGGACTGTAAAATCAGGGTTCTACTGAACAAACATCCCCTTCCCTGGTGCCGTCAAATGCTCACTCTTTCTTTTTCTCTCTGTCTTTTGCCAGCTCACAGCTATCAGATCAATATTTTATTGTCCTCCCCCTCCCATACCAACACATCCTCACGGCCACGTGCATGAAGGGAAGTGTGGCGTCACAGCTGTGCTGACTGTTAAGAGATGGAAGGAAACCGCAGATGAGTGATATTTACGTGTTGCTTGCTCGAGATTGCCTGGGAAAAGTAGTGCACTTACAGAGCTGACGCTACAAATATAGGAGCTAAGCTCCTTCAGAAACTACTAAATAAAAGAGAGCTGAGCTCCACATAAAACTACTACTTTGAGCTAGCTCCTTCCACCCACTGCAGCTTACACTCTTATTCTCTTGTTAAGCGTCCAGCTGTGCTGTATGAACCACTTTTATTCCCATGTTAGTTACTACAGTGTTATGAGGGTTGGTGGTGCTTTTATGTGTATGTTGGCAATATAGTTACTGGAAATTTATTATTTTTATCTCGAAAACTGTGATGATGTTGGTAAGATATTTGTTATATTGTAATTTTTTTGTATGATTTATAAAGTACGAATGGAAAAATTAAACCTTTAGCAATGGCGGTGTGAAATTATAATGAATCTTACGTTCCCAGAAACTTTGGTTCTGTAGGCCCATATTTTAAAGTATTCTTTGAGCGTTGTTGTATGTTTTATAACATGTTCTTTTTAATGCTAAACATCTACTTAAGTTGTTACAAAAAAAAAAAACATTTTCTCGACGTAAAATTTAAATTGCCAAAAAGATGTGACAAAATTTTCTAAATTAATAGTTTTAATTGAACATGTGAATATTTAAGAATGATTTTGACAGAATTATCTTTATTTCATAAGATTGCAGCACTAATATTTTAGTTCATAGTCATTCGTGAGACTCTTCCTAATCTATCGACATAAAATACATTTGTTTACATAAATCAAACCTGCCTCAAAAGAGTACTGAGTATGCAAAGATAGTCAAATTTAGTGTAGAGTCCTTATATTCACAACACATTTACAAGGAATTGTTTATAAATTAATTACATATATCCTTGTAGTATATGCATGAAAAGGCTACAGTTGAAGTTGTGAGGAACTTTACCAAACTTTACTTTTAGTGCCAGACATTTATGTTGCAAATGTTGCTCAAAACACAACCAAAACAAGAAACAAATTTGGAAGTAACATTGGGTGTACAAAGCAGCCATGTAATAAATAATAATCAGTTTGGATATTGCACGTGAAGTTGCTTGTTTAGAGACATGTTTTTCGAAGCAAAGAATCGCTTACACAGTTTGTGTTCTCTCTCTCTAACTCAGCCCATACACTCACACACAATTATCATTTCTATAATACCTCAAAATTGTATGACTTTGCTTACATAATTTATTTGCATTATCTTAACTTAAAGAGTTGCAGAATTTTCGCCACTGTCATTGCCGTTTTGTAAACCGCATCACGCTCGTCACTATTCTCCTGTTAAGTATTTATCAGTCTGTTAGCTAACCAGAGATGTTGTTCTCTGGCTAACAATAACAGCAGTTCATACAACACATTTCTAGCCTAACAGGAGAAAAACATTTGTTCCAAGTAGCGGTAACCAGTGTTGATACAAACAGCCCTAAGCCAATCAGAAGCAGTCTGTTACCCTATTGGTTACAATCAGTTATGGTATTATTTGCCGAACTGTAATTTTTATAAGTTGGTCTTACACAAAAATATGACCACCTTCCTGAAATTCCTAAATTTAGTTCCTTGCACTTCAAGCTATAGCAATGTGTACTGTTCAGCATACAATGAATATTAAGTTCAATTAAATATAATTTGCAGACACATTAATTTTAGCAAATCACATAATTAAAAGAAAATAAAGGTCAGTTGTAATTACCTAAATCATAAATTAAGCATATTGATATAGTTAAACAAACTGCTTTACCCATTGTTAGAATTGGAACAGATTTTGAATTGCCAAATTAACGTAGGTAAATGTTACTAATTCTGAACAAAAGGCTACTACACATTGTTGAACATTAGGCTAGTTATTTTAAATTGCAATAAATATTTACTGGCATGCGTACTTTAAAGAAATATAATTACAGTTAAACATACACACAAGACACTCAGGTACCATTTTTAGAAAAGCCAATGAGGCCTACATTAAACTGACTACTTGTCAGGCAAACAAAGGTACAGTGCAACTCGGTTATAACATACCCTTCTACAATGAATTCCCTTGTATAGTGAAGTTCCAGCATCGAGCCTGCCAAACTGATGTTAGGTTATGTGTTAATTTGTTAGCTATAAAGAAGTCTTTACATTTTTCCCCTTTAGTACGAAGCACTGTAGCAAACATTTTCAAATATTCAATAAAAAATTTTAGCATAGTTACAAATTTTTTAATCACAGAAACAATTTCCTTTAATATTACAGTTTGACCATTACAGTAAACATACATCACTGTGGAAAAACATTCCCATATTTATTTTTCAACAGGTTCGTTAGCCAACACACGTGCCGAGAGTCGTGCAGGGGCAAAGTAAACTGTTATTTTGAAGAAACCTTCGCGAATACAGCATGCAATTCTGGAGTTGCAAAAGTGCAGATGAAAATGATTAAAAATAAGTGCAAACA
This sequence comes from Medauroidea extradentata, assembly GCA_003012365.1. Classification (NCBI taxonomy): domain Eukaryota; kingdom Metazoa; phylum Arthropoda; class Insecta; order Phasmatodea; family Phasmatidae; genus Medauroidea; species Medauroidea extradentata. The sequence goes on along the minus strand of PNEQ01002111.1, from coordinate 38,424 downwards.
AATGTAATCCATAATCCATCAAGGATAAATTGGACATTATTGAAAAAATTAAACTCTAACCCCTCTGTGCGCACGTGGTGATTGCAAAGGAACTGGAAATCGCACCATCGACTTTGAGAAAAATTTTGAGCAAACAGACAGAGTTGATTTCTTCAGCTGGAAGTACTACTCTTAAAACTAAAAGGCATAAAAAAGTTAAGTGTGCTGATATGAGAGAACCGTTACTTAAATGGTTTAAACAAGAGGGCATTAAATATTTTTCTAAATGGAAGGATAATCAAGGAAAAGGCCGAGTGGATAACACTTTGGCTTAATATAGAATTCCATGGATTCAAAGGCTGGCTAGATTGATTTAAAAATTGATTCAACATTGTTTATAAAACAGCAAGTGGAGGAGCTGCACGCGTGGCAAAATATGATGTTTACTGCTGTGTGTGAATGTTTTTCATGTAGGTTATAAAATAAATTTTGTCAACATTATCAGATAATTTAAATAAATTAAATGGGCTTACATTAATTTTGTGTATTGTTTGGCAAGTGTAATGTACTATTTACAATTTGTATTTCAACATAATCCAAACAACTAGTTTTCAATAAAAAAATGTTTTTCCAAATATAAAGTTTCCCCTCTATAGTTGAACATAAGCAATGGTCCCTTCACATTCATTATAGCGGGGTTCCACTGTAATTTATTAATGAAAATAAATGTGGTGCTGGCCCTGGGCCACATTACACTACTTTCAAATGTCTCACATTTTGCTTCATGTAATTGCTGATATAGTTTGGTATGTACTTTTGAAATGGTATATCAACTGTTAAATGTGTACGTTTTTACCATATTGTATTAGTATAACTCTGGTAAGAGTTTTAGTGCAAGATGGACATCTTGCGTTGTGCACAAGTTGCTTGAGTGAAAGCGTCATGGACATTGTGTGTAAATGATGTATGTGGTACAGGCTGCAAGGTGGTACGAGCTGGCATCTAACAGAGGGCATGCTGGAGCTATGTACAACCTGGGAGTGTTTTACGCTCACGGTCTGGGGCACCTCACTGTGGACCGTCGCCGGGCCAAGCAGCTGTTCCAGTCGGCTGCAGATCTGGGTCAGCCAGACGCCACACGTGCCCTCGACAAGATCAGGCAGTCCGAACATGCCAAGCGCTCTGCTGACGACATGAAAGCTCTCTACAAGGTGCTGGGCGTGGAGGTGCCAGCCGTGCAGCAGGAGAGCGCTGCTACTGACCTGCGCTCGCTTCGGGTGTCTGATGTCGTCGTCCAGGCCCTTGGTCTGATCGGCCCACGCTCTGAAATGCCAGACGTGATGTTCGAGGGTCGCAAGTTGCCTGGCATAGATGGTTCGCTGGGGTTGGGTGCAGGCGCTGTTTTCCCCAGCGGGAGTGGTGTGGTGCAGCCGGTCAGTTTCTGCAAGTCAGAGGTATTGAGCCGTCTGCCAAGCTCAATCTACGCCAACTACATACGAGCCTAGGTTAGGTGAGTTTCGTGCCTGCTGAATCTTTTCATTTGCCATTTTATTCATGTTATTAACCACTCGTATCACTAGGATCAATCAGTCGTTGGTCTGTGGTTATGTTGGAATTTGTTGGTTGTAGTCCAGGACATTTTTGTAACTTTGCACATGTTAGTATGATAGTTATTTTCTCATGTATTATGTATCTGCATCATTAGTACAGTAAGTCCTCGATTTACGTGACACCACTTTATATCATTTCAGATTAATGTCACTAATGTCTGAGTACCCATTTTTCAATTTAAGTAGCAGCTGATTCTGAGTATCGTTGTTAATTCATTCTTGCACGATCTTATTAATCCATTCATGCTGGCCAGAGTTAACATTATTATCTTCCAAAAGGTTTGGCTAATGGCTTGGGGGGGGGGGGGGTCTGACTTAATTTAAGTTGTTTTAATTTGTGTAACTGTTTTCAGGAACCTTACCCCGACGTAAATCGAGGACTTACTGTACGTGATAGTGAACTCAAGACAGAGTTCCTAGTACAGTTAATAAGTACAAGTGTTTCATAGGTGACAAATATACTTAATTTTAGTATCTCCAAGACGTTGTTTCTGGGGTATGTGTAATCGTAGCCAGCAAAGACGTAACATACTAATATTGGGAGATTATTAAACAAACTCATTCTTGTAAAGTTGTAGTTTATTTACATTTTTGTCAGTTCATTTTTGTACAGAAATTTTGTTAAAATACTATGATCGCAAGTTTTGTTCCAGTTTACCCTCACCTTGGAAATTAACAGGTCTGGCAGCTTGCTATGACACATGTCAGTGGTGTTCATTTTTGTCTAGAAAATTGTTCTAACTTTACAAGTACATAGCATGGTTTATTTTCAAAAATGGTTTATTGTAATACGTAGGTGTTAATTTTAAGTTAAGATTAGTTGTCATGTCACCGTAGTCGATAAGTAATTTTTTTTAGTTTAACATGGACTGCAAAATTTGTTGTACATATTTTTTTTTAGGTTTTTTTATAAGATTAGTATTTCCTTTTTTAAGGGAATTGGTATAATTGCCTCAGTTCTAATGTGGGTGTTTGTTTTGTTGTTTGTTGTTAACCAAGTACAGTGCATATAGTAGTTTGTAGTGAAGAACACGTGATTGTGTTCAGTTTGCTTCACTGACTTCTGAGTTGACAGCATGTCATTTATTATTTGCAAAATGTGTGTTTTTTACATGTGTACTTATGGTAGGAACTGTATTCACCCTAAAATAAGTGTTTACCCTAATTTTAAATCATTCACAATTGAGTGTTTTTTTGCTGCTGTGATATGCCACTCAGTTTTTTGTGTCAGCTCATTATATTTAAACTCGTCTAATTTTTTGGTGAATGCTGCATTAGTTGTTTTCCTTAATTATGGTAGAAGTCCTTGTTAACTGACTAAAGTAGTGTACTTTTATGTGAAAAATACTGTATTGTTTTTATCTGGATTAAGGAACTTTGAGTGAATTTATAAAGTGAATGTATGTAGTAAGCAGACTACTGTATTTTTGCACATACAGTACTTTGTAAACTATGTTAGGCTAATTGCGGTTACAGGTGAGCAATAATAGTTTTTAGTATTGTCAGATGGTTCTTACGGGAGTTAACATGTAAGTACGTACAGTACCTTGGTATTCATAGGTGCAGTGTTAGTATATTAAACCCCCAGGTGGAGCGTGAAAGTGACCTTGAAACTAGAGTACGGTACTTACGTAATGTGTGAGACTAGACGACAGTGTGGCTGCGTTAGGCCTAAGTTCAGTTAGTGATAGTTTGTGTTGTAGTACACTTTGCTAATCCCACGCTCTGGCAGTGATTTGGGGTCAGTGGTGTCTTTGAAGTGTATTCTACAGCTGGCTGTAATCTATATTGGCATGTCGTCGCTTTGAAAGGTCGGCCAGGACATAGTTCTTAATTGTGTGAACTTCAGTTATTTGTAACAAAATGAAAAGGTTTCTTCGAAAGTTTTGTGTAACTGAAACAAATATTGGAAATAATAATGTGCATTTTGCCACTACGGCGACTGCATTAATGCAATGTACCTTGAATGATTTGCTGAGTTGTTAATGCCCCCTCCTCATCCCTTTTTTTCTTTCTTTTTCATTACTGTTCTCCATGCACCCAGTGTGCTATTGTACAAACGGAAACAATTGCACTGTATGTGCAAAATATCACTGTTAAAAAAGCTGTGCATATAGAAATGGTTTAAAAATTGCTGAAAATTAAACTGCCTTCTCAGACTGCTGTACCAGATTGCGTATTAACCAAATCAATGAAAAATTCTGATTTAGCAGTGTGGTGTACTTAGCTATTGATTTTCCTTTATCAAATGTGCATTGGTATTGTGTGTAGGTCCCGCAGGAAAAATGATTGGATAAAAGACTGGTGCGTTATTAACCATGCTAGGAGCTTAGTGACAATGCAACTTTTAATATATTTGTCAGTTTAGACTATTGTTTGCTTGTTCTGTGTCGTGGTATAACTCTAGCAATTCGCCTTTGATAGTAAAGCCAATTTACTTTTATTTTAACATTTTAAGTACAAAAAGTTGCTCTATCAAATCCTTTTTCGTTCAAGTTATTCATGTGTTAAAACATTCAGTGATTAAGTAGGCAAGTAAGCAAGCTTACATAGGATTTTGTTTTTTTTTTCTGATGCAAATAATTTTGTATATACCTTGACAGCCATTTAACTAAAAATTGTTTCATTGTATAGTATAACGTGTAACATGGTAAGCAAGCAAATTCTGTGTGGCTAATTTTCTATGACGCTAGTAGTTCGGTACTTGACGTTTGCCATCTTGCACTGCTATTTTCGTTAAGTGTTGTACTACAGTACAGCAGTGTACGACGTAGTTGGTAGATAAGAAGACTGCTTGCCCAGTAAAACTACACTGGACGTGTAGTGATCACTTGTTGTAACATCGGATTGTCTGTCTGGGCATTGGTTTATTGTAACCCTTTGGTACGTATATATATGTAATGTCAAGAGTGATTGACAAGTGTGTAAGTGCCAAGATGTGTGATCTCTCGTAGGAGCACTAAAAGTATAGACGCTGCAGAACCATGTGTGAGGAAGACACTTAATGCTAGTGAAGTGCCCATGCGTGATGTCATGGGAACGTAATAGTGTCTTCCATATGTGTACCTTGCACTTGTTTCTCGTGCAGGTCTTGTACAACTCTGTTGTAAAATACGTAATGTTGTGATAAACTCACAAGTCCATAGCATCTGGTACACAAAGAACTGTAATTGTAACGTATTTAGGGCAATGTTATTATTTTTAAGTCGAAATTTCACAGTCGTAAAGTATCATATTTACCTATGTACCCTTCACACATTTTTTAAAAAACAAAATTGAAAAGTTGGAGTGCCAATTGTACATGTAAATAAGGTGGTTTTGGGTAAACAATAAGGCCTGGAAAATTTGGGTTTGCCATACATTAAAGACTGCTGAAAAGGTTTATTATAATGGAAAAATTAGTGTGGCACACTGTAATATCAGATTGTAGCTCGTAAGCAGTAAATATGCAATACGGCATGAAGTTGGCCAAACTTAAGCATGCTTGATTGCGCAGAAGATCGTGCCACGCTGCGCCAAGCCAGCATGGGCCTAGATCCTTTTACATCAGCTTTTATTTGCGTTGTCTGATGAGTGAGTATCTAGACACCCACAGTGCGTCGTGTGGCTGCAGGGAGACCCAGGACCTAGGTAGTGTTTCATTGCTCCATTAGAATGAGCCACAATGCAGTGTGGTTTTTAAATACTGATAAACTGCAGTATATGCTACCACGGAGCATTCACCGACCTGTAGCCGTTATGCCATTGTATCTTCCATCAAATCATGCTGTGCCAAGCAATATATATAGTACATCTAAGGCATCATTAAATTTTTAAGATGTCTACAATTTTAATTTTATTTAATTACGTTTTCTTAAAAAAGGGCATTTACAGTAACTGAAACATCATAGTGAAATCCTTTTCTTTGAATGTGTGTTGAAAATTTAGGTGCGCATCTTTCATGGGAGCAGGTGGTACATGGGTAAATACGATAAGTTGTACATAAGATTTGCTGACTAAATACAAAGGCATGTGTAAACTATTAAGACACAATAAATGTTTTTTTTATTTGGGTACTTCAAATTAAAATAATGTTTTGGCTCATAAACAGCAAATTCAACACAAAGTGTGAAGTTACACCTAAAAGGTGCAAGTTATTCCATGGTTATCCTCACACGTGACATTACCTATGTTTTACCATTATAACTTTACGTAGTTTAATTTACCCAAAAGCTTTGTATATCAAACGTAGACTAAGGACAGTGTTTACATTAGAATGTTTGTGTTATGATTATACATAATTGACATGAAAGAATAAACTGCTTGACATAAACAATAATGGAATCTTTCATTAATTTGTCATGTAGAATCATTGCAAGAGAATCCTAATGTTAACTAACTTTCAAGAATTCTCTTGTAATGACTCTGCATGACAAATTAATGAAACATTCAACTATCATTTACGTCAAGCAGTTTACCAAGAATATATCCTACATTTTGTTGAAGAGAAAATTTTGACAATACGGTTTGAATAAATGTTATGGCTGAAAAATTGAAAATACAATAAAATTGTCTAACACTCCCCGATAATGCATGGTATGGCAAGTATCCTTAGAAGCCCAACTGTGTATAGTTTACAGTGTGTTGTGTTCCCATGAAAAATATAAATTTTTGAATTGTTGATAGTCGATGGTACCTATAACTGTGCTGTTTATAAAGTTAGGTATGTATGTAAACTCTTTTAATTTTGATGACACACATGGAGTGATTCTCGTGTAATATACAGTATGTAATTGTGTATGTTATATGGTTTGTTAGTGTTCACAGCACAGTGTTTGTAACATGAATAGTGGACAACTGTAGGTTGATGCAGTAGTTGTGTGGTGTTTGTCAGTTACAACTACGTCGTTAGTCATGTAGTGGATCAGCAAAACAAGAAAGTGAATAGCATGCAACATGAACAAGGCATAGTTGAGTAGTTTTATATCTTTTTGAACCGTCAAAGTATGACATCTTGTTTTCTGTACTGTCGTACTTACATAGTTCATGTTTTCTTGTGTTGAGAGAACTGTAGTGTGTTTAATGTTCAGTACATGAAGGTGAACACTTGGTAGTGAACTAGCAGTTAAATGCAGATTTCAGAGCTGTATTTGTGGACATTGTTTGTAATTTGCATGATATCGGTATTTATTACCATATTCTTCAAAATTATTAAAAGGTAAAAATGTAAATATTATCGGTGGTGAACAAAGCAGTGGTTTCAGTGATATGATACATGTTCTGTAAGTATTCCCTCAACAGCTTCTTTCATTCACCCAGAAATTAATTATTTAAAATAATTTTATCTTGTGTAACCTGTTCCATCAAGACTTATTTGCATGCTTATGTTAATAGTTTGTGTACATCTACTTGTACAAGAAAGATTAAGGACAAATAGAGAACCTTCCCTATCTTGCATTATCTAATGTACAAGTCTATATTCTTATTACTAGTATTCTCTGTGGACATTTACAGGATGCAAGTTAGCTACAAACTCGGTAAAATAGTTTTTCACCTTCTTGTACAAGACATGTCAGCTCGTACCAGATGTTCACCGTGGTTCAGGTAAACATGTACAGTACCAGTCTCACAGTTGCCAGTGTGTAAGGCTGCCTGCGAGATATTCACGGGTCACTTAGTGCTCTCAGCTATACAGGTTTGCTGTATGTATGTACGTATGTGCTGACTCTGCTGTATTGCATGTTTGAAGTCTTGTAACATTGACTCATTGACATACAGGAATTGCACAAATAAAACATTGAAGTAATTGTTTTCTCCCTCTTTGTACGTGTTAGCTTGCTGCTGCAGTTGTGAGTGAAATATCTGGAGGACGTGAGACTGTTTTCAAAAATACATGCTGTTCATTGTAAACAGATATGAATAACATTTTTTTGTCGTGATTTAAGATGTTACAAGTTAGATGGTTATTGATTTTTTTTTAACACAGTAGAAGCCCATTATATTTCTGGCATTATACAACATAATTCCGACCTGCATTACAGGTAGCTTTTCTAGCATTATTCTGGGCATGACCCTTTCTTTTGGCGAACATGAAAACACCTTGGGTGTAGTTAAATGTGGTATACTGTAATTGGCTTCTTTGTTAATTTAAAAAAATCATATAGAATTTTCTATTTGCTTGTTTTTAAGACTCCGTATAGTGTGTGTTAATCAATGGAAAATTTATTTATAACAAAGTGCCATGAAGAGGAAAATAATTAAATGTTAAGGCTGTGGACAAAAACTGTAAGTTAGAGAAAATGTTTACTAAATTAAAAAAAGAATAAAGATTTTTTAGAAAATTGAATTATTTTTTTAATTTATAAATACTGTTTGTAGTAACAGTTCCTAAAGACTATGTAGTGAACAATTCAAACTCGGTCACAATTTTTGCAAGCAATCTGTATTTAGGTTTCTGAAGATGAAGTCTCTGTAATTGCAGAACATTTTCCAAACCTTCTACAAAGGCAGAGCCTATATTGCCATTTTGTATTGTCGGCTAAATAGTAGTCATTTCACTGCAACGTATTCAATCTGAAAATTACTTTTTTTTTAAACTGTGATAACTGCTGCTTGAGACAAATAATTGTACCCATAATACTTTACTGAAGTAGTTGTAGGTAATTAAGACTAACAAATCATAAAATGTATGACTCAATAGTTGTGTCTGGCCATCTCTCTCGCTCTCTCCACCTCCCATCCCTCACTTCCTCCCCTCCCCCTCTCTACCTGCATCTCTCTCCATCTCCCTCCTCTCCCTCCCTCTCTCTCCATCTCCCTCCTTCCCACCCCCTCCTTTTGGTCAAGCTCAACCCTTGTCATATTTCTGCAGTGTGTCATTATTGTAATCCACAGTAATGAGATATTGAGAGATGCACTGCCAGCACACGCTCATAAAGAAATAACAGATTGCCGGAATAGTCAACTGTGTGTGATACGAGAGATGTGTAGCGAGAGCTGAACTAGTGTCGGCCACAATACTCTCAGGTCCTGCTGCAGTTGTCTCGCAAAGAAGCCAGGTAGTAAGGAGAGCCACTCGACTACCTGAGCTGTCGGGACTGCCATCACGTGTGCCTGCAGCTGGCTGGGTTGCATTACGTGACCGGGGCTGGAGCTACTTGCAGACTCTGGACAACAATACACTAGGTATGTTAGATATGTGTAGTACACCAGGAGGTGTGCCTAGGATCTCCAGTGTTGGCAGAGAAGTAGCAGCTAAATTTGCCAGTGTAGGCAATAGTACAACATGCACTGTTGTATTCATGGCGAATTTTGTGTAAGAAATTGTGCATCAAAGCTTGACCATTTTCATGAACCTATGCCATTATAAGTGAATATTGCTTATTTGCAAGACATTCACAAGCCAAGAAAGACTGATAAAAAATGCTTGAGATAACTGTGGTCAACAAATGTATAAATTGCATTAGTTCTGAAGATGAATATACCACGTTTTTGGAAATTCACAGATGGATCCATCAGAAGTTATTTCAAAAATGTTTTGCGAGATTGTGTTAAAAAATTCACCGGTGGGAGTTCCAATGCACATCCACCAGACTCGCCAGATTTTCAGGTCGGTTGAACAGATGGCTACATCGATTCAACCGGTTGATTGCTAAACAGTCATTTACGAATGTCCGGTGTACACCGGTGAATGCACAGGTCAATTTTTTAATTCACGGGTAGTGTTTGTATTCAAACATTGCATCTAATTACTAAAGCAGGTTGTTGAAAGAAACATACTTTTTTTTTTCTGTGTTCTGTTTATGTAGTAGTTCTCATCCAGTTTTTTGTGACCATTTTTCTTTCATATGTTGTATTTTTGTATATTTGCCTGTTCTTCTCTTGGTTTTGTTTTGTCTCTCGTGATACACCGACTGTGTTCCGTGGTGGAATAGTTTTAATGTTTTGTAGGTATTTGTTTAACAGCAGCTTTGTAATAGTGTTTTTATTTTGTAAGGAACTTGGCTACTTTCGCTTGCTGTGGTGTATGTCCAGGATGAGTCCATTAGTTTCTTCAGATTGTTCTTGACAGTGAGGATCATTAGTGTGTCTGCACCAGCGCGTCTTTGTTTGTTGGTCATATATCAGTAGCGCATTTCAAAATGAAAGACATTATCCCATGAAATGGAGTCTGCTGTTGTAATTTGTTATCATTAATTTTGTTGTTCTGTGTATTTGCTATAGTTTTATGCACTGCATTATGTTGTGAAGGTTGAATACTGTGTTCTTAGCTCTGGGCATTTCTTGTTTCGTGTCATAGAGTTTCAAATGTTGCCACCTACGAATTGATGGTAGATTTATTAAATTATGTAAAGCAAATTACCTAAAAAATTTATTAAAAAAATTATATGAGTGGTTACATACACACATACATATATAATATTTTATTTTTAGCACCATCTGAGTTGAAAATAATCATATCAATAGTTTCATAACAGTATGTTTAGTAAGTCACTTCAAAATGATCAGGTAAAATATTTTTCATACCAAAGTTCTGTAAGTACATCATGCCTAAATAAAAGGTTTTTGTATTAGTTTTTTGGAAAACAAAAAAAAAAAAAATTATGACAAAAGAATTTCAAATATATAGCATGCTAATTCTTTGTCTAAAAGTTGCAGAATGTATCAAGTCTGACAGAATTATTGAAGGGAAAAGGAGGTTAGAGAACTTCGTTACAAAGTGTTTGATGTGAAAGAAGATGGGCGCTCACACATTCTAATAGTATTTCCTAACTATGCAAATTTCCAGACGAGCACTGCTTTGTACATTGCATCATTTTTATAGCTAAAAAATTGAAATCTTGTGACTCTATGAAGTAATGGAAGCACACATTGTTTCTATTGGATAGTTGTAACACTTGTCACTGAAGGTAATACTTGTCAATGTACTGTTCCTCGAGATTTGATTGTCAAGGAAGTAAAAAGTTTGACAATTGATCATTGAGAACAGGAAATGGGCTGCTTGAAGTTAACCCTCTGAGATGTGTTCTGGCAGCAACACCTTGTTGATGACGTGGATCACGCCGTTGGTGTTGAGGAGGTCACACTTTGTCATCACTGCGTCATTAACCTGCAACATAGACAGGTTAAACACGTAACTTTAACCTGCGATGAACTGTACACCAGTGAAACTCACAATTTTTCTTTGTTTGCTACCTTACAGAGGAAAATTAATACTCATGCTAATAAAGAATGTTAAAAAAATAAACAAAATTATACACTCATAAGTAGCCATACAGGTGCCCTGAGAAGGCTCCCAAGGTTGAATGTAGTGGTCAATACAGTACTATACAGGATGAGTTGGGAGGAAAGGTACATGCTTAGAGGGGTGATAGTACTGGTGATTCTGAACAAAATGTTTCTAATACAGGGTGTCCAGCGATCGGAAAATTGTGGGAAGTACGGGAACTGTACGTGATTTTTTCGGGCTCGGGAATGTGCTGGAAATGTACTTGAAATTTTTCTTTTCTGCAGGAATTTCTTGGCCACCAATAGTTACGTTGTCAGCCGTCAATAAATTGGAAGGTACTTTGACAGCTGCAATTTTAGTTATTTCTAAAGACAAGTGTTTTTTGCTACACGTAAAGTCACGAATTTTAAAATTTTGTTTAAAATCGCTAAGTTGCATCCTGTGGGAAATTACAAAATAAATTCAAAATTTTTAACGCTTTCCGTAGTAAACAATGCCTTTGATTCGAGAATCGATTGTAAGTGAATAGACAGAATCTATTTTCGACAGCGAAAGCGAGATTCGAGTATATCGAAGTAGATGAGGAAATGGCGGGTGTATGTTTAGGTTTAGTGAATTGTTTGTTTGTTTTATTACATCCGTAAGATCTTTTCAATACACAATAGTACAAAGATATTGGACAAGTCATGAAGATTACATAATAAATAGGAAACTTACACATTTACAACAAATATACATGTTTATACAAGCAGAAGAAAAAAGAAGAGATTTGTGCAGTGTGTGACAATATGTGGTCTTTCTAATGTTTATGATTCAAATATTCTTCCATGGAGTAGAAAGCTTGTTCTTCAAGATAATCCTTTAGCTTTTTTTTAAAGAGCTTTGGATTTGAGGAGAACATTTCTGAAGGTTTTTGGGAAGTTTATTAAAAACTACGCTACCGGAGTAGGAAGTTTTAGATTACAGAGGGCACGTGAATGTGTTTTTTTTAGTCTCGTGTTGTGGTTGTGGAGTAGTTAATTTTTCTGGAAATTATTGTTGTTTTTGGACATGAATGAGAGTATTGAATACACATATATATTATATATATATATATAATATGTATGGAGTTCTCCCAGAAAATTAAGCCATAAGTCATGATGAATGTGTTTATTTATCCTGTTTTCACTTCGTACTTGGTAATTTTTTATGTTTTTTAACATTATAATTATAAATAAAAATTAAAACATTTTTATGCAACAGCAAGGAATAAGTACAAATATTGTGATGGTACTGTCTGCCCATCACTCTTGTGTCGCAAAATATATATGATGCCCCACTCGGCCCCACCTCACGGTGAGCTACCGAATGTGATTGGCACACACACACAGCTCCACGTAGCTCACGACTGAACACCAGTCGGTATGAAACACACTCTAATATCTCAGGGAAAATAGTGGGTTCGAACCCTGAATGAATAAA
>PNEQ01002111.1:0-25166 GCA_003012365.1 Medauroidea extradentata | reverse complement strand
CCTCAATATGTGGCTGAAAGGTGGTCTTAACACTTTGGCAGCTGTATGTAGTACACTGACATGCCTTCTGCGGTCTCAAATCTCCGAAAACAACAAAATTAAGTTCTACTATTGTCCATTACAATTTTTAAAAAAAATTGAACCCAGGAGCATACTCCTACTTAAAGCAAAAAAGGATGGTCTGGTGAGGCCAGTTACTTTACAATATTGTTGCGACTCCGATGAAGTTGTGATGTATCACAAATTATACTTAATTGATGTCTCCGGGAATGGCAAAAGTTTTCGTCATGCATCGTATGAAAAATGAATGGCAAAATACCGCATTAAATTTATCGGCAGCAAATACAGTGAAAACCACAAGAATAAAATTGTTACGCCTACATATAGGAAATATAGATGTGAAACACGAATGATTACATTCAAGGTAATTAGGTTATAATTAAACATTTTAATATATCCCTTTATATGTACAGTATTTTTTTTTTTCGTAAAATGTGACATAGATAAATTTAGCTAACAGTTGTGATGTGTTAGGACTAAGTGAAAATCCTGGAGAATAACATAACCTATTTAACTGTTAACTTTTATTCCATGTACTGTACATTTTTTCCAAGAAACGTGTCTGATTTAAGAGTGTATAAACATTCGAAGAAGAATAACTTTCAGCATTTCTTTGGGCAGTTTCAAGAGTCAGCACTTGTTTGACAGTCTTTTCTAAATCTAGAGTTTCAGCTTCAAGTAAACATTGCCGTATATGAGGCGACAGTATTCCATTTATTAAAGTATCACAAATGGACTCATTTATATGCTGTATGGCAGAAACAGCTGTGTAATCACAATCCTTACTTAAAAATTTTTAGTGATTGAATCTATTGATCAATGCTCTCCTCAGACTGTTGTTTACGAACGGCGAGTAAATGTCGTGAAAAAATAGTACTTTATTTTTGTGATAAATAGACTTTAATACAGTTATGGCTTCTCGATAAGTAGTACATTTATTTGCAAGTTCGAATACATTGTCAGAAAGAAATTTGTCTTCCTCTTTCAGTTTTTAGGAATAATCCAAGAAATTTTCAAATGTTCCTAGCCAATGGTTGAACTCCTTTCCTGCCGTGGGCGAGTCGGGATTAACATCCAAATGATTGGGTTTGAGGAATTTATCCATTTCACTACACTACAGTAGTTTATAATAACTCAGTTTTCCTCAATTACTATAACTTAACAGTATTTTTAGTGAACAAAATTGTAATGTAGCAAATAATTAATACCAAGACTATTTGGCTTTTATTCACTAAAATACAGCCTAGCTTTTTATGTTAAATAACAATCTTAAAACAATTAGACCAAAGAGGTCGATCTACAAGACATAGAAAACAGTAATATCACATGTAAAAAATTACACACAACATAAGATAACAGTAGCGTGATTTACCATTACCTGCACCTATCCTGTTCCTTGTTTTCATTAGGTTTCTCTGAAACTGTTAAGAAAAGAGCATATGTTTATCAGAAACGTTTTGTTCAGAATCACCAGTATTATCACCCCTCAAAGCTTGTACCTTTCCTCCCGACTCATCCTGTATACTGGAAGCTCCATGTTGGGTTATGCATTCACAAATGGCATCAATTCAGTGAGTGAATAATGTTCTTGTATAAAGAGGAGAATTTTTTTAAGTTAACAATTGAGGAGTTGGCTGGAATATAGGCTTTATTAAGCTAAGGCCTTTCTTCTATCAAACAACTTATCTTGTTCGAATATGTCCATAGAAGACGCCTATAAATTTTTGTACCAATATCTCAATTCTTCACCAAGTTATGAATTTTTGTCTTGACCTGTGCTGGTACCATTATGCTACCAATAATTTGTTTTATCTTTGACTGTGTTTATAGTAACTACTATTAATTTGTGTAATATAAATAAATATATTACTTACTTGGTATTAAGAGAAAATAGTGTAAGAGAAACGTGAAAAAAAAGTAATAATTTTTCCAAAACATATACCTGTCATTATCTCACAATGCGATTTTTTTTTACTAAGGCCTTTATTCCAGCCAACTCCTCAATTATACTGAGCGATCACCCTTAATTAGGGGGTTGTCCTGAAGGGGGTGGAAGCTCTTAAAGGGCTTTCTATTAGGAGAAATTACGATGATACCCGAGTCCAGGTTGGGTTATGGGGTATTTAGAGGGTTTCTTTTTGGTTTTCCCGAGGTCTCGAGGATCTCGGCTAGGGTGATTATTAGTGGAAGCCCCAGTTGACTGTGTCGGTGCATTCCCTTTCCTCTTCGAACCTCCCACTCCACTGGCCATGGAGGGGTTGGCCCGGGAGGGGAGGGGGTGGTCTGGTTCCGTCAACTGACGGTAGGGACGCGCGCATCGGCAAGCTGAGCTGGCGGCCGCTCGAGCAAGAGAACTCACTCTTGTGTCGGGCGTGGACGGGGAAGGGTCTAGGAGGGGAAGCCCTCCTCATTGTGGAAATGGCGGATTAACGAGTGCTGCCGGATGGTAACCAGGACTTCCTGTGGGCTCTCTGCATCGCTTGGCAAAGTGGGCAGGAGCAATACCAAGAGACATTGCTGCTTGTGTGGTGAGTCTGCTTAAGATGACAGCGGAACATCAAGATATGGGTGAGTCTCCCCCGACTGTTTCTGTGCTGGTGCATTTATCGCCTTGAAGATCCACTGAACTTGGGCAAATTGCAAACATTTAGCTTCCCTTTATGTCAAGCGGGGCCTTTAGCGAGACCGGGAGAGCAGAGTAACGGCAAATGCTAAGATGCCTGGATTTGCGCAGGCCGATGAGCTTGTGAAAACTTAATGTCGCCTTCGGACAAGGAGATTGTCTACTAACCTTCTGATTTCCCGAAAACTGCTGGAGACTAAATGCGTATGAATGTTCTGAGTGTAGGTAAGGTTTTGTGGTGGAAAACTCAATGCGTCAGATTGTAATTATAATAAGCATCAGGCCCTTTATTGTTTTTGTAATGGGCATTCGACGATTTAAGAGTGTGTAAATTTGAACTGTGCGCATTTTGCACGAAGCCCAATTGGATGTATGCATTGCATTGTAAAGTCTTGTAAATTTGAAAAGTACCTGAATATATTGGTGATTAGTGATTTTGCCCGAGTTTTCTTTGTTCAAGAATGTTGTTGACAAACCTTAAACCTTGCAGCCTACATCTATAAGAATAGGTAGGAGTTTTGCTCGAGTCTTGCCCTGTTTGTGCGAGCTTATCCGTGGGGTTAAGCCTTCTGAGTGTTTGTTTATTAAGGCCTTCAGTCCGATAGAGTAAATTGGGCTATTTAACGGCTCAATACTTAATGTACTAGGATTATTCATTATTATATGAATAATCTGGGCTGCATGTGCGTGCTGGTATTCTGTTGATCATACTGTTACCATTTTAATATTAAACCTTTGTGAAATTTAGGTTTTGGCTTGTACAAAACAAATGGCATTATTGATGTTTTAATATTTTGCCTGAATTACGCTATTGGTTTCATAGAATATCAGTACTAAAATGTAATTTTCGCTTAAAGTAGCAGATTGCCTGATTCCTCGAGCAGTGTGTAGGACTTTGGCTCAGTGTACATGAATGATGTATACTTAGGAATAGCAAAAACTTTTTAACGCTGGTTTATACCCATTTGAAGAACCTCTTTGCTCCATTAATATAAATTTTAAATTTTACCTTTTCATGGTTGAAAATGGGTGGTTTTGCAGTCCTTGTTACGTATATACAGCTTGGTGCAAAATCTCAAAAAAGGTATAGGCATGTAGAGCAGATCTTTCTATAGTAAAACCCTCTTGAGAAGTTTCCTGCTTAATAAGTTACATAATTTTGCACCTTGCCTTCATTTACAAGAGTAATTTAACTCTTTAGTCTTTTTAGTACGTTTTCCTAGTTAATAAGTATTATTTATTTCTGTCCCATCACACACGTCTTAGCAGGGTTTAACTGTATTAATTATTCCATCTTAAATGGTGGAGTTGCAACTGAATGATGAGGTGAGCTGTCGACGAGAAGACTGCATGTCAGTTTACCAACTTGCACCTAGAGGCTAGGGTGAGGAAATATGCAAGAGCCTGGGTTCACCTTGGTTCTTCACACAAATGTGCAAAATACATTATGTCATACACAGGCGCGACTTGTAGATTTTGACATAGCAAGTAAATCTTTAAAACTTACATTCCTCAGGCTCCGCGATACATCGGCTGACTATTTTGGCGAGTAGGTAGTTCAAAAGATATTGTTACAAATTATCTTCTGTAACACCAGCTGTGAGGATGAAAATTATTTACTGTAGTTCCCAAATAATCATGGAGGGCTGCAGCCCAATGGCACAAACCGCCACTGGACATACAACATCGTTTTTGTATTTGCTGCTGTGAATACTATAGGGAACAGAGTTTGAGTGACGGGATAAGTTGGGTAGTAATTGTAGCGACGTAGTTTGCACTCACCTTCAGCTTGCCATTCTTCTTGAAGACGTCTACCATGGTTTCGCGAGTCTGAATGTCGTAGTACAAGTCTGGGCGGAAGCCTTCCGACCCGTACATGTTCTCCACTACGTGGTTCTTGATTGTCTGCAAACAGCAGTAATTGTAATTAGTTGGCGATTCTTTTACATAGTGCCGGCTCGGAAAAAATTCTCAGGTATGTACATACTAGAAAGAATAACCGCATGAGCATGAACTAAATGTGCAAGACATGTGATATGGTCAGAAAGTGTATCGTTGTGTGGAAGAACAGATGTAAGTAACCTACCCTTGCCAAGTAGGACTGGTCGTCCATGATTCTGTGTAGTCGTGTTTCCCCCAGCTTGTTGAACGCTTGGTCTGTGGGCACGAAGAACGTATACGACGTCTCCGGACTCTCGAGGGCCAACGTGTTTGGACTGTTCTCCATCACCTTCTCCATCGCAGACAGGAATATACTACAGAAACAACACCACAGCAAGCATTGGACTTATGAGTGTACTGTCACGCAGCCCATTTTATACCAAGTGCATCAGAAATGTGCTGATATTGATCCAGTAGGAAGGTGTATAGTAATGCAAAAAGACATGTACATAGTAAGGCATAAGTTTGTAGTACAGAGATTTAATTCTTGCAAAATACTCAACTTTATTATATTTTATTGTATGTCTACTCCCTTGTACAATTATTTGCATACAATAAAGTGGCAAGCCATAGAATGAGTTCCGGGTCTATATTGTAGTTTATATATGTAAAATCTATGTGCAGTTTCAATTTTAGCTAAATGCTTTTATAAAGATCCAAGGAAAATATTTTATTGCTTGATACAGTCTGTTCTGAAATTCTTAAACGTGTCTTATATAATTTACACATATGTAAATTTAACCCTTTAAGAAGCTTTCTTGAACAATAGGGTAACATTTTTCTACCTTCCTTAATACAGTCTGTACAGGTCTGTGTAAGAGCAAACAAGTTTCAGCTTCATGCATGTGATTTTATGAAGAATGTGAAGGCTATGATGTTTGCAGACAAGTTAATGATGTGGGGCGAAAATAAAGATGAAATGCAGATTTAACTGGATGTTTAGGAAGTCGAGTGAAAAATGCAGGCTGAAGTTACTGCCATAAAGAGGGAAGTGATGGTTTTCCTTGACAAATGATAGCAGAGCAAAGAAAAACGTGAAGTTAATGGAGTGGAATTGCACCAGGTTGATAGCTTTAAATACTTTGGTAGCATGTTGGACAGTAACGGAGAAAACAGGGAATGTAGTAAGAAGAGGGAAATACCATTAAAATGCAACCTTATTTTGTACAGGTCATACTTGGGGTCCATTGCAACAAATGGAGCAGAAACATGGGTTTCGGACAGAAAGAAAAATTAAGGCAATGGACATGAAGTTTGCTAGTAGTATGATGGCTGTCAACAGGAAGACACATGTTGAGGAATGAAGTGGTACGAGAAAGAGTTCTGTTCCAGGGAATCCCAAAGATTATAGAGAAATCATGAATGAGGTGGTATGGGCATGTAAACAGAATGAGTATTGAGAAGATGTCAAGGAAAATACTGAAATAGAGGTGACGTATGATGTAAGAAGACCTAAGGGAAGACAGAAGAAGAGATGGTAAGAACAAGTGAAGGAGGGAGTGACGAGAAGAGGAACTGAGTGGCAGATAGTGGTAGAGGAAGAGTGGTGGGAGGACGGACGACGACAGGGGTTTTACCAGGTTGACAGCAGCGTCTAGATGATGGTATTCTAAATGCCAACAAAAATGTCAGTACTATAAAATCTTGTCTGTCAATTTAATTATATCATTTATCTGTTTCCATTGTGTGGTAAAATACTCAAACTTGAAGGAACTTACATTTTTGCAGCATGTAATATTGAGGTTTGTATTAGCTGGTGTTTGGTAGAACCATAAAATGTTTTCTGAAAGTAATTTTTAAGCTGTTATCCCTAAAATAGCACAAATACAGTATTATCACTGACATGACTTCTTTGTTCCAGTGGATATGAAATTACATTTTTGTAATACAAAAAAATTTATAGAACATGAAAATTGTCATTTTTGTTTCTCCATCTCATTCCAAAGGGAAAGAAAACAATTTTTTATTAATGAAAATTTTGTTATTAAAGAGGTTTGACTTGACAAGGCTCCACTGAATGAGAGCTCACTGTTAATGGCAAGTGTATCTTGCAGAATGTTAGCATGTATTGGTGGTTGTAACTATGTCGTAACTATAACACAGTCATGTCCGATAAGACTGCTGACCTTCAGTAGTATCTGACCTTGTGGAGGTCAAGGTAGGGGTGAATTGTGACCAATCTGTATGTATGGGTAATACCAGGCTGCAATC
Source organism: Medauroidea extradentata (assembly GCA_003012365.1). NCBI lineage: Eukaryota > Metazoa > Arthropoda > Insecta > Phasmatodea > Phasmatidae > Medauroidea > Medauroidea extradentata. The sequence goes on along the minus strand of PNEQ01002111.1, from coordinate 18,331 downwards.
TGGCAACCATGACATCATTATAGTGAATATCTTGCCCCACAGGCACAACATGACTTTGGATGCTAGACGATTTGTGCACAGACATAGGTCAGGCAAACATTTTCTTGTGTCAATATATACCAGCCAGCAAAATCGGCCTTGTTAAGGGTGTTCTCGTGGAGCAATTAAAGAAACTACTTGCTTGGTTGTGGTTTACATGACAGACGTTTGTGTATGTGTGTGCAAATACACTAGCTGCTAGTGTTTGAGCTGGCGTGTGCACGCAGCACGTTACCCACACTTGCGGCACTCAAACCTACCTGAAGTTACCGTCGTGGCGCAGCAGCTCCCCGACCGTGGTGTTAGAAGGGCTGAGTGCCTTGTCGATGATGTGTAGACAGCCGTTCAGACCATCCATGTCTGGCTTCTCTATGAGTGCATCTTCTATCCCGGTGGCACGGCGATACACCTGCATTCTCAGTGGGTTCTGCTCATCCAGGGACATCACCACCTGTCCACAGCCAGCCCTTATTTATGAGCATTCAGTGCACTTACACCAGTTACGTGATGGTTGACTAAGTGTTCCCTAATATCATCACTGCCAGCTGGGCACCCTTGACAGTCTCCCCACTGCGCAATTTCAAGTGCTCATCACATCAACAGTTGGAAGGGAGTATTCTCACCTGGTTGTCAGACATCTGGTCTGTATTGAGGCGGCCTTGAGTCGCGTGGTACATCACAAATTTGCGGGCCAACTCCTTGTTGGATCGCAGCTGCTCAAACCTCTCGGGCGGCATTGCTGCAATCCGAGAACTTGTTTGTAGTAGTTTATCCTCAGTCAAATTGTTCAGTTTACTTGGGTTCCACATTTATATATGTTCTACTGCATCTAAACACTTTAAATAATAAAGTTTGTCACATTTTAAACAATAGTATTCCTGTTTATCTCTTTTGTGAAGTACGTAGCAGAAGACAAGTTACATGATTAATAAAACGTGCAGTGTTATTTAAAAAAACAGCTTGCTAGACTGACCGTTATAAAGATTATAAAAATCCATATGTGATATGAAGTACCTAGTCGATAACCAAATATTTTAGACTAGACTGATTTATTTCTCTGAAACTGAATTCCACTCAAAGTCATAAAAAAAATAAAACAAAGTTGTGAATACAATTATCAAAAATCATAATTTAACTTAATAATAAGAAATAAAGTAAATTGTTAAAAAAAAAAATTGTCACAATGAAGAGACAAATTATGTTAATTTAAATTAAACAAATTTTGTACTAAAAATGTTTTCTTATTAAATTTACAGTTGATTGAAAAGTACTTCGTACAACTAATTAAATGGCAATTTAAAGAAATATTTACTATAATAGTCAACTGTACCATTGTGTTTGGAAATAACTAAACAAAAATTCTCTCTCTGTTTCTAGCCCTAAGTCAGATCTTTTAACAGCGTACACATGTATGTGCATACTTATCAATTGTGTTTTTGCAAAAGATTGTGGGTCACTTTGCAGAAATATTTCTGGCTTTTAACATAATTTTTATTGCATTAGTTTCTAAACAACTACTGAATATTTTTAGAAAATTTGCATATTATCTTCTGAGATTAATACAAAAAACACAGTTACACAAATTGAGTTTGGTATTTGACTAAGCATGGAAATATCTCATTTAAAATTTATACAATTGGTTATGACCTTTTGCTGAAATACCATCAATATGTGTACACGTACATGCAGTAATATCTGTAAGCAGTAGTAAGATGTTAATTTGTCTAAAACGTGTACGTGATAGGTCTGTTATGCAACCAACGGAGGCACAAGTAGTTTGCTGTGGTTTGTGAAAGAGATGTGAAGACACTTAGCAAAGTGTTGGTAGCATGCAGCAGCCACTCACAGTACATAGCGGCCTCAGACGGTGCGAAGAGAGTGTATTCTCCAAAGTTCTCTAGAGCGTCCTCCATGCCTGACACCTTGACCAGCTGCAGGAAGGCAAACAATCGCTCCTCCTCGGCCAGCTGCAAGATGCTCTTGGCTGTAACATGAGACATCACCGTACTAGACTCCTGCAACGTGAAGACTGTACCAAGACATTCTCTAGAGCTCAGCGCATATTCTCGGGCCTCCACACAACCTGAACCTAGGCCCAGTTGCACACAGAATTAGTACGAGTGAAGACTTTATCACTACTTGCGAGATGCTCTGTTGAAGGCAGCGTACACTGCACAATAAATGTTGGTGTAGGCTGCTCAATTGTGTTTACAACTGCAAAATGGATAGAGAATATTGTTTTCCCAATTGATTTTATTTTTAACTTGTGGACATGCTGACTGAACATGATGAGTTAGTGTCTGTGGAATTAGAAGAATCTGACTGCATTATGTTGTGCTGTCAAACTGTGCTTTGCTAATGACATTCATTATGTAATGAAAAACACCTTTGCAAAAGGAATAGTTTTTCTTTAGTAGAAAGTTTGTCAGAATAGTTGGGCAGCCTACAGCAGCAAGTACTTATGGATTTAATAAATTAAAGCATTGTATTTATAATGAGGAAGTCAAATATTTTTTTGGCCCAAAGGTAAACTATGTATTGATTACGAGTGTAGATATGATTTTAGAGCGTACAAAACATAGGGGTGTATGCGTCATAAGTAATGTAATGGAGGAGGAGGCAGTGAGAGAGAGGGAGAGGATGACAGTGCACTTGTATGCAGTGTGACGTGAAGGAGAAGCTAAGAAAGAGGCTGGATGTACCTCTCTCAGGCAGCAGCACGTCATCCAACATGTAGAGGACACCGTCTCGTCCCAGCGTGTAGTCTGGACGCAGTCGGCTTCCCTGCACAGTCACACCGCGTCGATCACAGTCCAGGCTCAGTTTGCCGCTACCCTCTGTGCGAGCATTGTGTTTCTCCAACACCGCAGGCAGGCACATTGGGTGTGGGATCACATGGTTCTCCAGCAGTGCTGCCAACAGAACCATTCCGCTTCAGCTCTCTCTCTCACCCCCATTATCACTCAACTTTTAACAGTACTTGTCACAGATTTTGTACTGAAAACATGTGAATGGACCTCTTTCACAGTTACTCTTCTAAAAATTTTTAATAGATAGTACTCAGTTTGTCACAAATTTGAAACAAGCTGAACTTTTTTATGTATTTCTCTTGAGGCATCATTTTATACAAGGAATGTTGTATTGAAAAGCACATCTTTGTTGTCTGAGGTAACCCATAAGTGCCTATGCAAATGTCTGCTGTATTTCAGAGTTATCAACGATAAACAAACACAAGGAACATCCAGGCCTCCTAAATTGTGACTGCAGATGGCTTGGAAGCACTTGAGTTACAGTCTGAATATTAGAAAGGCTCAACTTGGGATGGCTTTCTGTGTTTTCTTGCTGGGAAAAATGATGAAACCTGTCAGTCATGTTGACACACAGTGGTAACCTAACCGGCCAAAGTTATAAACCATTAGCTTCTGAAGACAATGTTTGGCATAAAAGTTTAAATGTAAATGTTATAACTTATTTAAAAACTGCTACAATTAACGAGCATTTAACAACCTAAACAAGAGATACTTCTTGAAAGCTTTGGTGGTTTTTAAACTAGGCCATATCATGCAAATTCCTGTATTATGCCTACATCCGTTGGTTTACATGGAATAAATCAGTTTCATTCAGTTTCTGAAGAGATAATGAAAATGGACAGAGGTGTTGCAACAGTATATTTAATGTGTGTCTGCCCATGTGATGTTCGAACTATTTCAAAACGTTGTGTTCATCCATAAAACCAGGTGAAGTTGACTTTATGTGGTCCTGGTACCAGCATCACGTTACCTTCCCTGGCCTCGTTGTTAGCAAGGATCCTCTCGAGCCTCTTCTGCGGGATCTTCTGGAAGGCCTCGTCAGAGGGAGCGAGGAATGTGTATGGCTGCCTGCTGCTACGTAGTCGGTCTACCAACTGCGACCTCTGCATTGCCTTGGCCAGCTCGCTGAAGCGTCCATCCTGCAGCAAAGCACAATCATGTCACCTTGTATGTCCATCTCTTGTGTAAGGCTTAACAAGCTTGTTGGTTCGTCTCACCTCCAGCACTGCACAGCATATATATATATCTGTCTTCCTAGTGTTTGACTGTAATGCCCAGAAGAACAAAAGTCACAATTCTGGGTGAATTTTTTTGTCAGCCAGAAATCACAATACATATGTAAAGGCCATGCTACTGTCACTACAAGAAATAACCATAAAAATTGAACACACACTTTTTAGTGATGCGTGCTACAACATACCGTACCACTACCTAACTGCCGTAAGACCGTGGGAGAAATAGAAAGCTGTCAATTACGTGCGGTGCGTTAACTGTTATTTCTATACAATTAATTTACAGTCGTTGTAGTACAGGCTTAAGATAACATGTACGTTCACTACGGAAAACTACAGATTTTTTCGTAACATAACTATTGATAGCTTTGGTAAATGGTTGGCACCTCTGCAATACTTCTTGCGAAGAAAAATTTAATTCTTTTGTGCCTATATTGACAGGAGCTGTTTATCACATAAGGAAATCTCACAAATTTCAGTGAGATTTAAACAGGCATGTAATAGATACGATGCTACTAGTGGTATATTTGCAAAATTTCTTGTAGTTATAAAGTCAGTAGAGTTGAAAACGTTGTGGTTAAGAGTTTTGTCCTTTCAAGTTTAAAAGCCAAAATTCTTAACCACACCAACATGTGTTTGATATTCACAATTCTCTATTAAATTTTTAATGGCTTCTGCCTTGTTTTGAATATAAGGTTGAGTGAATTGCCAGTGCATTGACGCAACAATGGCGATGTCCTCATTTGAGCTACTTTTACATACCAGATACCTGGCTGAACACACAAGGCTTCTTCATTTCTTCTTCGGTCGCCCTCTCCAAGGGTGAACATTTGGTTCTCTTTTCCTGCTGATTGATGAGGAGAGGCACTCTGTTTACTGGTGAGCCCACGTGGATCTACGTCTGCTGGTAACATTACATGCCAACAAATTCTAGACTGTGGAAGATGGGTATACGAAAGAATGCCCGTAAATTGTAGACTCTGAATGTGATTACTGTTGTCGCTGCCGCTGAACGATTTTGTATGGAGTCCTGTTTGGAATACGGAGGGCGGGTGACAGCCAAGGTAACAGTAACGGGTGTCTTAGGCTGTGCGGCACACGGGAAGTGAAGGCGTTGATCTGACGATGAGCAATGAGACAACGAACAATGCAGGAGCTATAGTTAGGTGAGAGCCGGCAACAAACCTGGTTGAGAAGAGATTTGATAGTAGTAGGATGTAGCGAGTTCCAGCACAGCGGCTGCTGGCAGGCCTGTTATCACGAATTACATCAAGTCGGCCATCTTGAATATCTTGTTTGACCTTGACCGTACATCTTCACCTTGCACTTTATCGTATTTACAAATGACAAACGACAAAACAAGATCACAAGCAGAAAAAAAAATTGACAGCAGTGATTCTTTCAAGACAGTAAAAAAATGGCCAATATGACACCAGCCAAAATGGCTCCTGTGTCAAAACCCTAGATGGCAGACTCGTCAACAGCCAATGTGCTGGATCTCCACCAAATCCAATTACTTGAGGAAGAGAGAAAGAAGGGGGCGTTTAAAATAAAATTTTGACTGTTGAAAAAGGAAAACTAATATTGATTGTAATATTGAGGATAAGTCAATTCAAATGTCAAGGACTGACATTTATTGAAAATCCTTACTTGTGATACATATTAAATTTAAATAACTCAAGTGTAGTATATCAAGTGTACAAATCAAATCAATGTAATGCTTGTTAACGAGGGGACACTAGCCGGGAAGTCATACGTTACACCCCAGCCGCCACAGGCGTGGAGCAGAGCTCACGATCTGCTATCGCAACTACCTTTGGCTAACAGTCAGGACTGTTCAACCCCTTAGCAGAACACTAAACTGCGCCTCCAGCAGTCTACCAAAGTAGAACAGTTTCTAGTGAGAGAGCCTGAGGCCACCCATCCTAGGATCTCGCCCAAAAGTTTGCTCCCCAGCTGAAACCCTCAGCTTAGCCACCTCTTGGTTTGAGTCGAGGGCTATCTACCCTCTAACAGACTCACCAGGCATGCTCCCAGGCACTTTGGCAACCAACTCGCCGGCCCTTCTTAGAGGAGGGGTCCTCTCCACTCTCCAGACCTGCCCAGCATGTAGGCAACCACCACCGCTACTAGACCAACCCAGACCAGACACGGGAGAAAACCTCTCCGTGGGGCTACCTGGTCGTCTGTAGCACTACCTAATTTCCACGGCATTTGTGGGTTTTCCAGCCTGGCCATCAGCACACTGAAGGGCGTGCAAAGTCACACCATCAGTGCACCTACCAGGGGAGAGGGGGACACCCTTACAGCCATACGGCCCGGTCACGCACCCTCGGTCCGCCGACCGACAACTGTTTCGTCCATTGCTATTACCCTGTGTCTCTCACGTCGAGACTCGGGATTTTGGGCCCCAACAGCCTGAGCTCCAGGTAGCCTACTCTGAGAGGTTATAGTGCTGAGGGGTCATGGAAGCTTAAATCTAGCACCAGGGACTGAGGATCCCCATCTCAGTACAGTACCCACCAATACTCAAGAGCCCCGGAGCAACATCACTCCCATGATGAGTAGGATCGGGATTACCTCCTTCGGATACTAGAGTAGGACACTACTTCGACACCTTATACATGGAGACGTCTTATACTTGCGTAAGTACAAGTGACCCTTCCTTAAGCAACTATACAGTGTACAGTAAATATTCTGTAACTTCATATAACCTCGTATGTCATTCACACGAATGTGCCGTCTGCACCCTATCTTGTGCAGGACTCCCGCCGCCGCACACTTATCGTATACCTATTCACTGTCGCCACTCACTGGTTTCTGTGCTGCTCACATGCTTCCATCTGCATACTGGCTAAATACCACACAATCACTGCCCACGCAGCTGCTACTTGCCCTACGGTATCTGAACTATCCGCTAGCCCATCCAGCAACAGAAGTAAGGTTGGTTCTACTACAGGTGAAAACTCATTGTTATTTATTGGACAAGGGTCAGTTTCTGCCATTTATTGAACTGGTATCAGTAAGGGGCGTAGAGTAACTATTTGCACAGAGATTTCACGAATATAAAGCTATTTAAAGTTGATGATTCAAAAACTGAAATTTTGTTTGTTTTTCACTTCAAAATAGGGGCCGCAGTGGCCGAATGGTCAGACCATTTGCCTCCCACCAAGGCGGTCCGGGTTCGATCCTCGTCGGGATCGGTCCCCGGATTTTCACGTACGGGAATAGTGCCGGACGATGTCGTTGGTCGGCTGGTTTTCTCGGGGATTTCCCCTTTCCCCCCGCCCTTTAATTCCGGCACTGCTCCATTCTCACCTCCTGTCACTCCACACCAGCGCTAAAGACCTCGCAGCTAAGCACTGACGAAAATCTCACTCACTTCGCTTCGAAATAACATTAAATGACTTCTCTATTTGTAGATCGTAGTTAAAATTAATTTTACTAATGTCTCACACTTTATTACACCGTTAGCGACAGCAGCGTGACTAGTGGCCAAATTTTTTCCTGTGTCAAACTCTCCCATAAGAAAACATATTGCCTATCTAACCAGGGGCGTAATTATGCCGCCCCCCCCCCTAGATTTAGAAGGAAATGTGTAAACATTTGTGTTGTGTATTTTGTTATTTAAAGTATACTAACGTAAGCACATAAAACCGAAGTTTTATTATTATAGTTTCTGCTTAATTAATAAAAAAGAATCAACAATGTCACTGTCACCAAAAATAATCTTGCCCCCCCCCCCCCCACAAGAAAAACCTGAAATGACGCCCCTGTGTCTGACGTATAGTATAATTAACCTTAGCCGAAGGTTCCAGCTAGTAGTAATCTTTTCCACAACGTTGATAAGGTCAATTAACAGTACTGGACGATATACACTTGCAGTCTCCAGCAGCTGACCATCATGGATACTTGGTTCTGAGAATGGATATGGAATGAGTAAGGATATGCACTGTAGTTGCCGCTTTAGTGTTGTCCGGGCATTGTCTCGTAGTAGTGTTAAATAGCAGGGTTTGTTCGATTTGGCTAATAATAAATTTTAAAATTAATCATATAATCTGTAGTTAAAATTTACGTTTATTAGAACTACAAAAGCAGTTTACAGATAGTAGGTACGGTGATGATAAAAAGTCACATTTAGGAATACATGCAGCTTGCTAAACTACTTTTAAAAAGTCATCGAAGATAAGAGTCCTTGTGACAGTTTTGAAGGTGACCACTCTCCTAGCTGAATGACAGCAAAACCACATCTGTGTGAAACCATTTTTCAATCATGACTTGACTGACTTTTCTTCCGCAGCTACAAGTTTTTACTATAGAATGGCCCATTAAGTAAGGTATTTTATTACGATACCTACTTCTTGTTTTTATGACTTCGTTAATTAGTTTACATTTGACAGAGGACGTCTCTGGTCGGTACAGAGTCAGCACTTCATGTACAAGAGATAGGGGAAGTAAGCTAGGATGAGGTGGGGTGGTGGGGATGGGTGCACACACATCTCACCTGCATCACGACGTCGACGAGGTGCTTGTCGATGGCTAGCGAGGGGTCCAGCACACTGCTGATAATGTGAACCACACCGTTAGTTGCTTCCTGGTCCTTGCGTACAATTGTCGCACAATCCACCGTCTCCATCTGCAACACCCACAACAATATTCACATCAACACTCTCTTCCTACTGTAGCTACCAGCCTTCTGTCGCACACCACAACACTACCAAGATGCACCAGGATGTTGAGCAAATGGCATGCACTCGTAGCTTTACATCAGCCTCGGACAACATTTGGAGACTGACTGTCAGAATAACGACGATGCGCGGGTACAGTCTACCCTATACCTGATTGCTGCTATGCCATCGTGTTTGTTATCCTCTGTGCCGCAGTCTCACCCATCATTGTAGACTGGCACTGTCTGAGACCCGACTGCGAGGGGCCGAATCTTGTGCTATGTTGATACTACCGGTAGTGTGGAATTAAATTCCCCTGCTGGTTCCTCAAGATGAGCAATAGCTGTGTCCTGAGCAAGACCGATTCTAAATGGCGGGTGACCCACATGACCCATAGGTGCCTCCCTTCAGTGTCGGAGCACTATGTCTTCACGAGAGGTGTAAGTCCCCAGGCGAATGCACTACCAGGGCCATGCAGTCGGTTGACACCCCAGAGGTCAGTGATCTCACATCTCCTCTAGGGATATATATTTCTGGGCAGGTAGTCCATGTCGGTACAAATGGGCGACTACTGCACACTAACTGTCGAAAGTTGGTCGTCCCTGGGCACACGCTCTATGTCGCCACAAACACTAAGTCCTCAGGCAAGTACACAGCATAGCCACTCGTGTCCTCCTGGCAATAGCGCACCCTCTTCCCTCACTGCACACCAAAGGATGTCAACTCACCTGCCTCCCTTGTAACACTGAATAAGTGAAGAAGTTATGTACAAGTTTACGAAATAAACTTGTCTAATAACCAGATGACCCCGGTTAATATTCGCAACTACTCTATCCCGCACAGAGTGACAACCCAGGCCGGGTCCTAACAACAGACAATCCTTTCGATACTCAGAATCTTCAGGCTTGCTTAGGCTGTTGCTCTGAACTGAACTATCGCGAGTGTTTTCTTCCGAAGGCCCCTGCTAAGACTGTCGAGAAAGAATCGCAAACATGACTGAAAAAAAAAAAAATTGAATAAAAAGTCTTGCTGTCCTATTTGTCAGTTATGTTACACAGCAATAATGAAACGTTATGTTTATGCATATTCTTCTTTTAAATATTTGAGAACCCTCTTATAGAAAAGTAACTATCAATATTCTAGTAAAATTGTTACACTGGTGGATGTACTCACCCCGTTGGAGTACTTGTTGATTCGAAGGCGATGACCACTGAGGCGAGTCTCGATGGTACGGTCGGCGCCGAAGTGTCGCGATGTCAGTCTCTTGTTGAGCATGTGGTAGAGTAACACAGGGTTGACTCTACGACCGCGGTATCCATCCAGCCGTGCCTTCTGCTCACGGCTCATCTTCTGTAACACCATCACCCTGCGACGGTGTAGTGGTCAGATCACTCGCCTCCAAGCATGGCGGACCAGGCTGCATTGCATTTGGCCGGCTGGTTCTCTCGGGGCACTACATTTACTAAGCCTTTTGCATTTCGTCGCTCCTCCATTGGAGAGCTTCAGTTCAAGTCATCCATCAGGTTAGGTAGATGTCTAAGCTCAGAAGTCTGTCAGAACTAGGGTAGAGTAACCTATATGGACCATGCATAGGCGTGCGCACAGGGAGTGCAGTTGCACTTCCAATTGCCCTGCAATTTGCTGCAGTTTTCACTTCTAAGGCATAATTTATCCTAAACATTGTTACAATTCCTTAGACGTTTGGCTTGGAAACTACTTAAATAGCATCATTTTGTATCTTAAAATCAAAATATTTCCGGCGGAGGACCCCGGACCACCCCTTCTTGGCTCTAAGTGTGAGTATAATACAGTTTCTAAGGCCTGCACGCCTGTGCTAGTGCTCAAGCGGCAGAAACTGTCCCTGTGACAAACTTTTAACATTGATCTTTGTAACCTGTAGTATAATTAACCTTAATTAGGGTGGTCTTGTTTATGAAGCTTGTTTCTAGGAGTATGTTAATGTCTCCTGGGGCGGCACTGTTTGAGATGGGCAGATCTGATATTGTGGTGCTACGGTAGCTAGTCATAGATATATAGATAGAGAGAGTGTGCACTACCTGGAAGGCGCTGTCTAGCGGTGCAAACAGCGTGTAGGCACCTCCCCGAGCGAGGTCGTCTGCCAGCCCTGACTGCTCCAGATGGTCCACGAACTGCCCTGCTCCAAGGTCCCTCGCTGTCTCCAGTACATTCCGCAGTAGCTTCACTGCAACACACCATCCTTCTCACACCTCTCTGCGCTGCCTACATACATGCTACATATTATCTCTACAATTCATTTCGTACTATAAGAAACCTAGTGGTCTTTGAATGATTTCAGCGTCGTCCAGCACGATTACAATGTCCAAAAATACGGATTTATAAATGAGACATCGGGGCCGGTTCAACTTGGTGGAAGGCTATTGCCCGAGCTGCTGCTCAAAACGGCAGTTATCAGGCGAATTACAAATGGCCTCATGGGACGAGCAGCCTTTCATGTGAATGGTTAAACCGACTTTATTCAACTGCCGAACCTAGGCACTGCATACCCCGGAGTCATGGTGAAAATTAAGGATAGGAAATTATATGTTAAGTGCTTCCTTCGCCTACCACACGCTTCAAATGCGTTACAGTTTGTTCGTAAATATATTTTTTTTATGAAAGTATTCAACGTGTGCCAATCTACGAAAAGAAAACACACTTCAGACAAGGGCGGAATTACATTGTAAAAATACCATGCTTATAGAAACACTATTTCTAAGCCCACCAACATAGCTGATAACTGCTTTTCAGACAACCGTATACTTCACAATGTACTAACCGGATGTATGTGACATTCAGATAGGAATGTGTACTGATCTTTGCTAAAGACTTTCCAACAATGACATTATATGGTCACCGGTTACTCCCGTAGTGAAAATAGATAGGCGAGAATCTTCCACGCTCCGTTGTGGCGATATGGTATTTGATACACATTTCAAGGTCGCCCTTATAGCTTCGTCACTTGTAAGGCTCTAACACTCAGGTAGGCTGTGCCATTAAGGGGGATCAGTACCCGCCATTTTGGAATAATGAAACTTCTGCGTTTAATGTAACCTTTACATTTTCTATAATATTTTATGCTTCGACAAGGCAAAGGGAATAGATTCTTACATTGTACACAGTTGGCATTGCCTGACTACTATTACTTATACTATACCTTATGCTATACCTGTGGCCATCCGTAGAAAAAAAAATACTTTCTTTCCCCGGAAGGTAACTAGCAAAAAACTTAACGTTTTATAGGGTAATATATGTGCTACGTCAGACGAAGAATTTTAATAAATCTCATTGTATGGAACTTACACCGTACATTGAAGAATTTGAAAATGGCAAGTACTGATCTCCCTTCAATTATATTTGATAGGACACATACTAACCTTTTAAGAGATAACTTTCGGACAAAACAATTTTCTTTGAGAAGAGGAAAATATTGCTACAGGAATTAAAATGTGGTCAAAATTTCTAGTATTTTTATGGTGAAAATACGTATTGCTTTCCATTTTCAGGCAATTGTATAAAAAGAAAAGCTAAAAGATTATACATAAAGGTGAGCTGAAATGAGATGAATAAAAAAGTCTCAGGTAACGTGTATGTATGTAGGTTCGACAATTACTGAGACCCGTCTAACATATTATGTAATGTCATATCCTTGCTCTTGAAAAACTGAATCCTGCTGCGGAATTGTAATTAGGAAATCAAAATTAGTTGTAGTATTATTACATATTTTAAAAAACAATTCTCAAAAGTTTTATTGTAAATTAACATGAAATTGTTTTAATGCGCAAATAACATTTTGCAAGGTTTATTGCAAGAATTTCATCTTTCATTTCAAACTAGAATTTTAAATCACCAAATTACGTCTCACGTTATAAATGTAGGAAGCTAACGTGCTGTTGCCATGTACTGCAGGTTGCGGAGTGTCCGGGGTTACAGCTGGCACTCAGTCTTAAGGCGGCCGCCTGGCTGGCACTCGAACTGCGTGCAGCGTTTTCCGAGTCACATTTTTTTCCTCAGAAACCAATAAACGTGCGTTAAGATTGATTATGCACGAAAACGAACCACACTTCAGACTGTGAATATGACCTTCAAGACACCACGCACATTGGAAGCAATATTTTAAAACCCTCTAACTTGGCTACAATCAGCTTTTCCAGACGGTTATTTCTCAGGGTATACGTTCGACATTAAGGTTTAAAATTATATTTGATTTAGCAACAGTGACGGGCACAAAATTGTAGGGAAACCGCTTATTAAGTCCCACAGAAAAAAAAACCTTACGGCGAGAACACTGCGCTCGCATTCACGACTTTGGGCGTCCCTCGTAGTGCATAATCGACTTTTGCCTCACACACGCAAACAAACCATTGCTAATGGTAGAGGTATTGTTAAATGTCTTGTTCTTGTAAATAAATAGGGAAATAAAGGTATGATTTTATTAATTAAAATTATTGTGGAAAGTGAAATGCAAATTAGTATTGTTCCTATTTGGTATCAGGTTTTAATAGGATATTGAAATCTTTATTTGTTGTTAAAGGTTTGTTTTATATTTTTAATACATATTTTTTATTAATCGGTATGACGATGTTAATAGTATTAAGCAAATTAATATTGATCTTGGCGGCCGCCTTTTACAGTAAGCAGTGACTGTTCTAGTGTGTTCGCTTTGTTTCAAAGTCCTACCAATTATTGTAAAAGGACAATATGGGGAAGTACAGCATTTTAGCATTGTTAGAGCGGGAGACGTTTTATCAACAGCGTCAACTGGAAACACTAGCAAAATTTGCATTCTTACATCTCTATTTCTATGATGTTTATACATTTAAGGAATAAATTTCTCTTACGCTATTCAAATTAGAATGTGTTTATAAATATTTTAAATTTTAGCTTATCAAAATAATATCTAAAAAGCATAGTTAAATACTAAAGTCATGATTACATTTCAATTTATAAATAACATAATATAAAACTGAAACTACCCATAGAGCAATATGCTGCTGTAGAGGGAACAGCGCTCATATCAGCGTGAACTATAATTAAATAAAATGTCTCCTGTTTTTTTTTTTTTTTTTTTAAGACTTTCGTATGTTGTCCTTGTACAATATTGGGTCCTACTGAATATTGAAAGAGTGTAAAGCTTGGTAATGCTAACTGTACAGCGTCACAGCAAGCTACTAAGAACACAGCTAGGAAGACTGGTGAGTAGATACAAGAAGTAGTTGAGCTACTTACTGCCCGTACAGCCTGTCTCACCCTTGGCCTGCTGGAAGCCCTCGCAGCACTCGTACCTGATCACTCTGCAACAAACACACCATCCTTACACTGGCGTCCATCTTAGGTCAACAGCCATCGTTGAATGATTATTGCAGTGGAGGAAACTAATGTTGTTGAATTGAACAAAATCCACTGCAACATAAAAGAGCTAAGCACGAGAAAATTATAGGTCGTTCGGAATAAAATGAGCACTGAAAATTTAACTTTTGATAAAATATAACTAGCCGTTGTTGCATTGAATTCAACGTTAACCATAGTCGCCTTACTGCTTTTATGGTTGGCAGCAAATTGGCGAATATAGTTCCGTGTATTTTCATATTTAAATATAACAATGCTGAAATAAAATCAACTTAAATAGAAACTTGTATTTTGTATGAAATTAATTGTTTTCATCAAACTATATAGAATCTTACCGCCTGCACAGTTTATTTTACGCGCGCAAACATTAAGTGACGTGTCCATACAGATTAGGCCTTTCCCGTCGTTAACCATTAGGCGCGGAATCATACCAATTGCCTGAACATAGGCATTTATCATGGCATTATTGACTGCTGACTTTACTCCGAATCGCCTCTATAGCAACAAGGATACGAAAAGAACACGGCATATGCGGGGGGGGGGGACAAAAAAGTAAAAATCAAACAGTCAAAGACCAAACAAGATGCATGACAATGGTGACGTTGATGTACGAAAGGCAATGAAGACAACAAATGTGCACACAGCGACATGGTCGTAGACAAGACAACGCAACAAATACAACACATTCTATAACAGTAGGCTCTCTTCAACGACAGTAGATAGGGCGTTTAAGGGCGCCGTTCACCTCCGTTTTCAACGTCTTTATTTATGTTTATATTTGTACCAGATATTTTTTTACTTATTTTAGTCATAAATTTTGAATAAATCTTTCTCTTAGGAAATTTTTGTATCTCTCATTGTTTTTGCGTAATGAGTCGTAAACGTCAAAATTTGGACTTTACGATTTTAAGTACGCCACTAAAACAAGCTGACATACCAAACTGAAAAAATTCACACTATATAACAATGTTGTAGGCTATGATTTGACATATATAAAAACAAAATATATATATATATATATATATATATATTTTTTTTTTTTTTGTATTCCTAAAAAATGTTGATATTTTTTAAATTTTCATTTGTAAATTCAGCATTTTTTAAATTAAATACAAAAGTATTTAATTTTTATGTTTTTAAATATGTCAAATCATAGCCTACAACATTGTTACACACTGTGAATTTTGTCGGTTTGGTGTTTCAGTTGGTTTTAGTTGCATTCTTAAAACCATAAAGTGCAAATTTTGACGTTTACGACTCGTGACACAAAAACTATGAGATAAAAAATGTCTCAAGAGAAAGATTTAATCACAATTTATGTCTAAAATAAGTAAAAAAAATATCTGGTGCTAATATAAACATAAATAAAGACGTTTAAAACTGAGGTGAACGGCGCCCTTAAGGAACAGGTGTGTGATTCATTTTCATGCACACTAACGATCTGAGGAACTCCAGCTGGCTGTGTTCATTAGTGTTACCCTCTTTGGCCCTCGTCCATCATTGTCGACACTGTCATGTAACTTGTTTGGTGTATACTTTGCCTTTTAGGATTTTCTAATATTTTTTTTGTTTCCATTATATACCAACTGTATTCCTATTTCGGAATTATTTGTATGTTTGTTGACTACAGCCATTTCTGCTTCCTTGGAATGATTTTTTTCGTATTTTTGTTGGTCATTTTCTTGTGCTTGGTCGTTTTACGTAACTGTGGGTCTTCTGCGATTCAACAACATTAGATAACAATGGCGGGTATCCAGCAGAACCATCCAGTGTATCATAAGTCACCAGGTTACCCAGGGTAGGACAACATCTCAACTCGACGCGTGCAGACGCAGTAGCCCGTGTAAAGCTTGCCGAGCCATCACGAGGGCGGCCAACAGATCAACTCGTATCTTGCTGGAGAACTGTTGTTAGTAAACGAATTATGACAAACAGCGCCGGAATTAGTGGTCGTGAATAAACTTAGAGAGTGGTAGATAACGCCGAACCAAGCATTTACTATCAGTGAACACGTCCCCGTAAACTATTCCCTGCAAACATTACACAGTGCGCAAATTTGAATTGCGCGCCCTCTGAGACGCCTGTCTATTGGCTGAGATGAGGTAATGCAGCTGAGTGGATACTAGGGTACTGCGGGTTGCAGGTTTCTAGGAGCATGTGAGGGGGAGCCATGTCTCACTTTATTAAAGAGTGTTGATAGTTACTAAATTAGCAACATTTCAGGATGATATGTATATTATAATTTCTCAAAGAATAATATAGATACCTACGATATTAAATAAATCGAATCTCTGTTACTAGAGCCGAAATTTTGACACTGGAATATCAATACGATTATAAAATAATGTGGATTTCAGCGAAATTGTGTACTATAGTTCCATTTGTTTGTAATACACGTTCTTCTGTTTAACAAATCATCTACTTAAAGCAACCTAAATAAATCAGTTGTGAACGAATACATTTCCGGATTGAAATTCTTTAGTAACTTTTTTTTTTTTAGAAAACTTACTAAAAGCGAAGCATGTTTTCGTATTTTCTGTCACTTGTGCTCTTCTAAACTCACAGGTACTCCCCTCCGGCCAATGACACCTCCTAGTTTCCACCCTCACTGTGTCTTCTCAGACGAGAACACACCCAGCTGTCGCTCCTAGTGTACGTCCGTAAGTCGCTTGTTCAATTCTCTGCTATATAGGGACGCTACTAACACAAACATTCTCCTGATACCTGCTGCCTGTTGTGACAATGTTTCTAGTCGTCTGTTATCGCTCACCGGTACAGCCACTACACTAGCACAAGGGCGCCCATCATATTGATTGCAAGGGGGAGGGGGGGGGCAAGATCATAGTATTTGTTTATGTCAACAGGAATGGATATAGTATGTGTAAAAATTTTGTAGCCACTGGCATATTTCGACTCATGAAACCACGTTGATTACGAAACTTATCGAACTACAAATAGTAGTTACAAGTTTATATATATATATATATATATATATATATATAAAAGAAACACATTGTAGAAAATCTTTTAGAGGAGCCTCCCCCCCTGCTCACCCCTTTATGGGCGCCCTTGAACTAGCATTAAGTTTACGACCACTCATTCTGAACCATCCTGTAAATACTTTTATGTATAGTACTTACAACTAATTTATTTAACGTAAATATTCATAGATACTTTTATTTTTTTGCACATCCACATGTTTTGATATAGTGGTTGCAATGTTTACTAGTCCTATCAACACAAGCAACATTTTAACAAGTTGGACCTTTTTTATTTATTTTATTTTTCAGTATTTGATCGAGTAAAAATTATTTAGTTAGAGACATTGATAGTAAATTTGATTTGACATACACTTAACATAACACTCAAGTTCAAGGGAAACATAATAATGTTTTATACTTGTCTGTTGTCTGAAGTCTTAGATGTTGCTGCATATATCAGTTACTCAATTAATTTTTACGTTATAAATGTATTCTTATTGAAACCTTTGTACTACAAAAAGTAAGTGCTGTTTAACAATTTATCTCGCTCGTTATCTTCTTATTGTCACTGAAAATATTATTTAGATATAATCAACCACGACTTTAGTTTCCTTGCAGTTATTTCTAAGGTAAGTATATAATAATATGTAAGTTGATTTATATTCTTAAGAAAAGATCACTAAGTGTAATTAGCTAAGAAATTATAATAATTTCATTGTGGGGAACATAACTTATGCCCCGAAACTTGAGAAACAAAATGTGCCATCTTACAATCAGCTGTACACTCGGTGGCAAAGGAAAACCACTACAGCAGTTACCCAGTGAGGTGACGCAATAGTAAAACATGCTGGGTTCGACTCTCGACTCCGACTATACTTTGAGGTTTTCTCCAAATCGTTCCAAGCGGATGGTGGAATGATTCCTCAACATAGGTCTCGGCCGATTCCTCTCCCAGTACGTGTCTTTGCATACAGTTGTATGTAACCGTCTGTAACTGTATGTGTCGACTATATGTACATCTCACTAAACACTTAACATAAAGCCGCGTTTACACCAAATGCTGTCAGCAAATGTTGGCCAGCTTTTGTTGGCAGCAATGTTGTCAACGAATGCTGGCAGCAAATGCTGGGAGCAAATGTTGGCGAATTCCCTAGACTGATCAACATGTGTTGACAACATTTTAGCGCTTTGGTCATTCGGCATTCCGAGATGTCAACACTCGAGCAACTTGCGGC
>PNEQ01002110.1:47723-63537 GCA_003012365.1 Medauroidea extradentata | reverse complement strand
CTGCTATCCGGGCATCAATATAATAGGCACCGCCTCTACATCAGCTCGCTGTGGTTTTGTGTTTTTTTTTTCGTCTAACTACTTGTAATAGCAACGGAGGAGAGTTGCGTCCAACATCTATACAAACAAACAACATACATAGAAGAAGCACCCGTCACATTCTGACCGCCCCGAATAGGAACATCATAACCTCAATTATGAACGTCAAGATAACAACAACAACGTAGGCGTACTACGAGTAGTGGTAGCAGCGGAAGTAGGACCTGCTACATCTGGCGCCCGAACAGAAACGTCTAGATAACCAACATCAACTCGACGTAGACGCAAAACGAAGAGCAGCAGCCCCGCTACATCTGGCGTCCCCGAACAGGGACATCTAGAATAGATAATAACAACACGGCAACGTAGACGAGGCAACAGCAGCCCCATTACAGTATGAGTTCGCTGTCCACAATCTTTAGCATGTCCGAATAGTAATAATAATATTTACACCTGTGATTCCTTAATCGTATGTCAGTTAGCAGAGCATGAAAGTATATTACCACGACTACTGATAACTTTCAGGATGACTCAAATTAATGCCAATAACCAATCAATTTTTGTTTCAAATAATGTTGATTGATTAAATTTATTCACATTATAACAAATGTCATTCCAGTTTGTCCTGGGTTGTCCATCAAAGTTAATAAAAAATTATACATATATTAAACTAAGTGGAAACACAATAAAATCATAGAAACCTCTGTCCCGGAGTACAGTAATGGCCAACAACAATCAACATACGTAACTATCTTACCATAAAAAGTGACTCAAATCCAACAGTGAATTATGTTTCGGCATGATGGTTCCATCACAATACTATTTGGGACAAAATTACAACTAAAGTTATTACTAACAAGATTCATTATCTCATGTTTGTGTTCATAAGATTAGTACAGTAAGCATATAGTTCTTACTAAGCACTGGAAATGCACAATCCTATATAAGTAAACATTTTATTCAAGTACTGATTCATGATGCATTTAGATATTTGTTCTGCTTACAGGTGTCACATGAATTGCATCATGAATGTGTATAGTTTATTGGGGTACTAATATGTACAGCCTGCAGTTAACACTTAATGTTTTCTTTTTCTTTCTACTAATAAATGTGATGTATGAATAGCTAAAAGTTTGTCAAACAGTTGACATTACCACATGTTATTTTACACTTGTGAATTGTTTCTATACAGCTTAGTGAATGAGATAAAAAATTAGTTAATCTGTACCAATGTGCCTAGTAAAAGGAGCAGTTTTAAAATTTCATGTTGGTGCTTATGGAAGCCATTGTCCTTCAGCATTTAAGATAAAAATGTTTAAGTATTAATATTATTTATGTTGATGCACACTAATTTATGGTTGCAGTATAGCGCCTACATTCTTTTGTTATGGCAAACAAATATATTTTTATTAGGTTTTCATCGAGACTTCTTACATTTTTGCTTGAATGTTTCTGTTTTTCTTTTCTAAAATTTTCATAAATTTTTTTCACGGTTCCTAAAAATTTCTTGTACAATTGTTTCACTATTATAATCATAATGTACTTGGTCACACAGAATTAAACAACACTAGTACATTTCCTACCTATGAATTGGTGTGATTAATCTGATGGTGTTAATACTGTGATTTCTGAATAGAAACTCCAATATTTTGGTGCGTTAAAGTCAAAGAATGCATCTTAAGTTTGTTGAAACATGTTTTGTGTAAAGATTATGCAGTTTAAAAAAAAATGGTAATGTTTTGCTGCTTTTGATTGCTTGTTCACTGATGGCATAGTGGTACAGTATCAGCACCAAATCATATACTATACTTAATAGATGCTTGTTTACAGACGGCAGAAACTTTTTTGCTTTTGCTTGCAGGTCTTCATGCAATTCTCTGTTACTATGCACTGAATGACAAGGATAAGATGAAGCGTGGATTCCAAATGTTACTGGAAGTGCCTCTCAATATTGATGATGAGGAAAAATATGCTACTACATCAGTAAGTTTGCAGCATTTAATTTTCTGTACATAATTGTGAAGTTGATTCTTAATTAGTTGATTAGTTATAAAAACTTTTTTTTAAGATGAATATTAAATTTCAAAATGTCATGGTAATTTGCAGTCTGCGTACTACATGACATTTTGAAATTTGATATTCATCTTAAAAAAAAGTTTGAACACAAAAATTAGTTTATACTTGCACATACACATAGGTATAAATAGTAGACTGTTTTATACGAGGATTCATGATATCATTTTGCTGGGGGGAGGACTCTTAATACTTCTATTAATGACCTTGCAATGGTTTCATAATTTTGCAGGATGATCCTGCAACCAACCTGGTATTGGAGGCAGTCAAGAATGACAGCTTACGACAATTGGAGCGGCAGATGAAGCAGGAGGCTGAAAGGAGCATCCTTACTGCTGCCAAGTTGATCTCGCCAGTGATAGAGGATACATTCACTGCAGGTCAGTTGTAAGCTGTACTTACAGTGTATTAGCTGAACCAACAGTATAGTGGTGATATACGTACTTTGGAATGTTTAATACATTCCCTCTTGTCCATTTGTTTCAGAAGGCTTCACAATAAATTTTGTGCATGTGGTCTTTTTTGTGTAACTTTTTGGCAACATGGCATTAATTCATTGCATTAAATAATTAACTTGGCATGTTGAAACTTGATTAATACACTTTCCTTTCACATATTATCCTTAAGAAATTCATATTTTTTTATGCTCTTAGTTGAAAGGTAGGCTCTGTGACGTCATCATCGAGTAAAGCGGTAGGACATAAATCGAGGACTTACTGTATTGTAATTTAGTTCAACAGAATGTCACAGTCACTTGTCTGTTGAGATATTTCATAGTTATTGAGACTGATAACAGCAGCTTAGGGCTTTGATGTTTTATCATTAGTTTTATTAGACCTACGAGGAGACTCATATCTGTATTCATCAGTCTCTTAGGTTTTGGTATCTGCTTGACAAATTACTTCATTTTTTATACTTCTTAAAAATACATATACAGTGAACCCTCGATAACTCGGACCTCGATGTCCCGGACTTCGGATAACTCGGACAGAATTTTAAAAAAATAAATAATTTTTAATTAATTATTTCTTGGTTAAAAGACATAAAAAATCGTTTCTGCTGGATTTAAATTCATCATATTATATTTAGAACAGTATTAAACTTTAAAACGTAGTCGTCCATCGCTACTTTGCCTTAATAATCCCACAGTAAATATCTGACATGTTCCGTGTGATGAAATGTTGCTAGCGAGGCACGCGACGCGCGAGTAAAGATGCAACGCAGCAGGCCGACCTCTCACTTCTTTATCTTCCTCTCTCTTCGTCCTGCGAGCGAGGCACGCACATGTGCTAAACAAACATTTCAGCGTGGTGCTTGTGAAATGACGGTAACTACGGGTTACAATGATACATATTAATTAATTTATTTATTTTTATTCACTCCGTAAATCTCTAACAGTGCCTTGAAAGGAACATTATTTTGTTTTGGTATGTGCAATGAATTCAGGGTACAAAACAAATTGTTTCGGACATTAAAGAAAAATTAAAAATCATTGCTTCACATTGCGATGTAGAAAAATTGGTGAGAGGGTTTTACGCCCCTTTAACAACTATGTTTTCAAGAGTCGATGTGGGTGGTGAAAAAATAACACAACATCCACGCCCAAGCCGGACAAGATGAGTCACGCTCGCTGGTTGATCATGCTCTGTTGATAACGAAACAGCGTCTGGAGAGTTGTAACATTTTAAGCGTGAATCAGATTTGTTTATAAACTACTTCACGGGAAATAATAGCGTACATGTAATGGACCGTAAAATGTAAATGTCCTATGCAGGATAATTTTAAACGATTTTCATTGAGTGATGCACGTGAATGGATTAACACGATTTTGTATTTTTAATTTTTCCATGTTAATTATACGCCTACAAAACCTTTCTCTTTATTTTAGAAGAAATGGTCACGTTATGAACGAGTAAATATAGAAAAAATGTACATTTGTTATATTCTACACCAAAAAAATGTAGGAGGTAATTTTTTTGAAAACCCCTTATAATGGCCGCACCCCATTTTTTGGAGTCTAAAATTTGGTTAAAAATATGCGGCGATTACGCGAGTAAATACTGTAACTCTGTATAAAATTTTATTGCTTTATAATATGACAATTTGTGTAAGAGTAAAGATGTAAATTATGTGTTCTATGATGCAATTTACATACATATAATTAAATTTTAAAATAGTAGTGTTAAAATGTGTTCACATATTTACAGTGACCCAGAAGGATTGTTAATTACACTACCTTTTTTATTCGTGTATATGAAGAAAATTATTTTTGTACCTTTGTAACTTTGTAGGAGGGTAGAGTAACTATCAGGATAGCAGCTGGCTGCTACCCCTACGCTGTAACATACGGACGTAAGGTATTTTTCAATGTAAACATCTTGTGTGAGATGCGTGTGGTCACGTGCGGTGTTGTATTGCATGAGACTGTACGGGTTGACCTTGACTTCTTCCACTCACAAACTCCCTAGCTTATCTCATCTCCAACGATCATTTCTTATCTCTCTCACACGTGCACGCACATTGGCTGTCACCACTCGCCAGCCAGAGAAAACTTTTATGTGATGGAAGGGTGCGTGGTGCCAGTTTCCAGCACAGAGATAAAAAAAGGATCAGCCAGTAGTAGCAGCATAAAAAAATAAACAAAGATCTGACTGCCCATATTGTTTGACAAGTCTTTTATAGTCCTCCACGTTAGCGTTAATTTTCCCATTGCATGGCGGCCCTCCCGTAACTTGATACGATAGTTACGTACAAAACAGTATTTACTGCAGCGCCTTTTGTTTGTAGAAATGATAGCGTACTAATTTCTTCACGTTTCTTGTGATCAATGACTGATTACCCCACCTCCCCGGACACCCCTCGATAACACGGACAAATCGTAACTCGGACAGCTTCTTCCCCCTTTTAGTCTGAGTTATCGAGGGTTCACTGTATTTTCAATTAAACTACATATATGTTGTTGAAAGCTAGAATCACAGAATTTCTTATGTATTTCTGTGGTCTTGTTTTTGCCAGTCAAATGGTCTACAGCCCATTAATATAGCCATGTCATGTTTTACATACTGGTGTGTATCAACTTGATATGGTATGTGTGTTTCAATTTGGATCAGACAAATAGTTAATTGTAGTTTTATGTACAGTAGTGATCAGAGCATAAAACACTAAAGACAAGAGACACTGTTAAGTACACAAATAATTCACACATAAATAAAATAATGTAGTATTTAATTGAAGAATTGTTAAGCAAAATAAATGACAAGGAAATCCCAGAAAAAATAATACAGACTTTAAATATAAATATTTGGTAGTACCAGTCTTTAATAACTCTCTAGCTCATTAAATTAAGTTAGAAAATTAAATAAAAATATTTTGGAACTAAAATTGAACAATATAAAGGTAATTTAAATTAGTTCAATTAAACACATTGTACTGTTGTGAATGACCGAGCTCAATCCACATTATGAGTGGTAGATCAGATACTTTAAATCACACAACCACTGGTAGGAAACATTAAAAAATCATACGAAAATGGTCCACCCTAACTAAAACTTTATGAGAACACTGAGATATCGCAAATTAATTAAAGTTAATAACCACTCAGACATCCTTAAGATGCTAGAAAAACATGTTTTAGTTGGTATCACTCAAACAAAACTATTAAATAAGGACATGAGTGAACTTCTGATAAATGCCACAAGCCTGGAGGCAGGATGTAACTGCTGGGTAGTGATAGTAGGAGCATTCATAACTAACCAGATTGAATTTAATATAATTGAAAAACGTATCTAAGGTTAAGATAATTAGAAAACTCAACAATAATTGAAAAAGAAAGAAATGTTACAGCCATTAGCTCATCAATCTTTTAGGTTGACTTCTGTGTCTGATTGATACTTTATTAAGATTCTTTTAAAAAAAAAGTTATACGTTATTTATTTACTTATTTCTTACGCGTGCTGTTGATCAATCCCTATTTTAAAATCTCTTAATCTCAAAAATTGTTTTACTCAACTGCTGCATTGATTCGCATTCTCTTCGTGGAATGGTAATTAATTGTTTGGTGAAGTGGTATATATGTACTGTATTTACTTGTGTATATTGCGCACTTTTATTCCAAAACAACTGATAAAAATTCAGGGGCAAATAGAAAATAAATATGAGTGGAATAAAGGCAGTCACATGAAAAAAAAAAAGGGGGGGGGGCGGGAAGAAAGCGGAGTTGTAGTTGTAAACTGGCGGGGGTCACAAGAGTGGGAGGCAGAGGGAGAGAATGTTCTCACCGCCTGGTTCCATCATTTTTCCTCTTCCGATTTTTTTTCTACCCACTCCACCGTCATTTTTCTGCTGTAACTAGCTGCTGAAACCCTAATTGTTTTTTTGTTTGACATGGCAGGAAAGTTCCTGGGTGGCGGGTGGAAGCAATACGAGAAGTTAATTTTGACGTTTCGTGATAACCATCTTTCCATGGAGAAAGAAAGGAAGAAAAAGGGTGACACTTTTCTTCCCCCCCACATCCCCAGGAGGAGAGAGTAGGCAAGGCAGAGTGGTGGTTTGGGCCGCACACCCCTCTGCTTGTAGCCACCCCTGCCACTTTTATCCTCAGCTCTGGCTGGACAGTAAATAAAAAAGGCAAGTTCGCTCTGCTGTCATGGCACGTTATCTCGAGAATGAGGGAGGGGACATGCTGGAAGCGGCAGACACACAGCACAGTAAGTGTGTGGAGGGGGAGACTGTTGTCCAGGCGTGCACACACACACACAGACACACGTTAGCTGGAGCACTATTCTAGGAATCATGCTGGAAGTAGTCGGTAAGCGTGAGTAGTTGGTGGTTCCCAGCCTGTGAGCGTGCTTGTACAATTCTAAAATATTAAAGACAAGCCACAGGCTGGAGTCAGTAGTCTGCTATCTGGAGTTTCCGATTTACGTCTCGAGAACGACAATTTCCAGACATCTTGTACACAAGGCTTCAAATAATGGCCAATAAGAAGCCGTTGATTATCACGTGATGAAGTATGTCCGAGCCACAAAATAAAAAAAAACGTGGCATGGTTGAGATTTGTTTTAATATTTAAATTGTTTTGTATTGTACAAATTCAAATTCGTGCAAAATTAAACACAATTTGGACTGTACAAGTGATGTAAATGTTTGTTACGCTATGCATATAAAAAAAAATACAATTGCAAACATTTTTAATGTTGCATGTTGTTAAATATACGTATATTTTTAAAACTGATTAACTTGCAAAATTTTGTAATGATTACATGCTATTGATTTTATTGAGAAAAAATAGCTACAGAGCTTTTGTTTTATGTCCACAATTCATTACAAGTAGCAAATAATATTAAATAAACGTAGTGAGCCAGGTAATTAGCACAGTTGTTGACGTAGTGTACCAAGTCACCCGTAGGGTCGTTGAGGTCTCCTCCAAAACATGTGCTAATATGTATGTATCTAGCTATGGTTTGGGTAAGTTTATTTACATGTTATCTAAGAGTACTAGTTTTGTATCAAACTGCATAAAAGAACCACTTTATATATGTTATTTACACCCTTCATGCTTTATAATTGTAAATAGTAAAACAGAGCATGTTTAATTTGTTCTCAAGAACAACAGAAACAATGGTTATGTATATAGTCTTCAGTCGAAGCAATACAAGTATGGCGGCGTTGGTGTGTGACAAAATTTCCCAGCATTCAGGAGTAGTCTTGACCCCGAGTAGCGCTGTCGGCAGGCCAAGAGGATACAAGATTTCCGTTGCCTTGACTCGGAAAACACGTGTTTCTTTTTGGGCAAGAATAGCGACGTGCCTTGCATTGTGAGTACTCAGTAATCTGTATCACGCCATTTCGAGGTTGTGAATCTGAGAATAGCGCCCCTGGCTGTAGGCAGACAGCAAGCGACCTTTGCAAGCTATTTATAGATAGCTGTGGACAAGGCAGAAGCAGCCCCCCCCCCCCCCCAATTTTCTGGTTCTAAAAATCATCCTTTGCGCCCATCTCTCTCTAGCCAGTGTGTCATCTTTCCTCTCTCTTTTCTTTGTTAGCCACGTTTCCTTCCCTCCTCTCCCCCGGGCCCATCCCTCGTAACCTCCCTCGCACTGCTTCACTGTTTCTTACTCCCATGATTTTTTTTACGTGCTAGCAAGGCACTTAGATTTTTTTTCCTAGAACTTTATGCAATAATTGTGGTGCGCACTATACACGAGTATGGTACTTATTATTGTTGAGACTTCAAGAGGAAAGTATTACAGAAACTAGATCGGATGAGCTTGAAGGTAATGGAAAATAAAGCAAATCATTATCAGATATGGGGCCATGACAGTGTAATGGTTAAACCACTTGCTTCACACAATTGAAGTCTGTATTTGATCCCCAGTTGGGTCGTCACAATTTTTTGCTTGTGGGAAACACGGTGGATATTGCAGTTAGCCGGCAAATTTTCTCGAATCTGTTTTCCCAGCCCATCACATTCTGTCACTTCATTTATGGCCACTTTTTATGTCATCCCTCAGAAAATGGTGGATGGCAATAGGCTTCCTGTTTGAAATTCTGTCTTGAGGGGTGTGTGACGCCCTACCCCAGTGCATTTGAAATACTATTTTTTACTAAACTGTTCTACGTGCATCAATTGTGCCAATGTACATTGTACATCTCAGACGAGTAAGAAATGTCTCTGTTAAGACACAGAGCACATTAGAAATATGTACTCCTGTTTCGTAACCCTTTAACCAATCTAAATACTGCCTTTTCAGACTGCTGTTTCTAAAAATTTCCTAAACTGATGTATGGTAAGTTAGATATAATCGTGCATTGTACTTTACTTCAGACTTCCCACCATTAGAATTATATAAGTCCAGTAGTAAAAATGGTTCAGCAGAAAGCCTGTATGATAGTCAAGTGCTTGGTAGGCATTAACAATGCGAAATTCAAGCACGTATCAAGTTACCCTTATAACTTCTTCACATCCGAGTCCCCAATGCTCAAAACTTCGTGCAGGTGTCACTAATGTGTTCTTACATCAAGATGATATTTTGTGTTGCGTACGTGAAATATTATCATGTCAATAAAAATCAACTTCCCATCACATATTGTCATCCTGCCACTATAGGACTGCCAAGAGTTTCAAAGTCTCATACCACTATGCACAGGAAGCCTCAATCATGTAATTTATTTGTATTGTTTGGTTCATATGCAATTGTACTTCTACACTGTATCATATAACCTGAAATATAATTTTTTGTCACATTCAATGCAGCTTTAGCAAATCACAGGTTTTAAAACATTTTCTTATCCTCGTCTGATTTCATTGTAAAAAACTAAAAAGAGTAAGACTTTCCCATTCTTCTGATTTGTCATGGTAACTGTACTGGAAAATTTAAACATAATGAACAAACTTGTGAATAGAAATGTATGTCTGTTATGTTTATGTATATGAGTATGTTAGATTTTGGTGTTTCTGTGAAAGCTCCTGAAATATTAGTAGTGTACATGACAAAACAGAAGAATGGGAGAAAAGTTTTTGTGTAACATCTGTCCTTTATTTTTTTCTTCAAAAGTATGCAGTACTGAATCCATTTCTCTTAAGTACAGTATTTGGCAACATGTTACCAGAAATAAAGTGTCTTATATGTCATTACAGTTGTATTTGACCTACAAAACTAAAACAGTTAAAAGTTTTCATTTAAAGGCTACAACTGGTGTGTTGAGGCCATCAAGATGTCAAACTATGCACCTCTAGCAAGTGACCTGGAAGTTAACAAGGCAGTTATGTACTTGAAACAGAACAACATTGCTCAAGCAGTTGAGACACTTAAAGTATTTGAGAGGAAAGAAAGCAAGGTTGCCAGTTCAGCATCCACAAACCTTGCATTCATTCACTATCTGGTGAGTATTTGGAGGTAAAACTTCTAAATGTACACAGTCAAAAGTGTTTTATTACGTGCCCACTTATGTATTCAAACCCAAGCTGACTTTAGTTGTAAGGCAGTTTGTAACATTTCACCTGCTCTGTGTATTGTCAAACAGATATGGTGACTCTCGTAACCTAGTTACATGAACCACCAACAGGTGAAGATAAATTATCCTTTGTTGCACAGGAGAATAAACAGATGAGAAAATACATACTATACAGTAAAACGGTCGTCATTGGTTGATTGCTCTCTGCATGATTTCAAATAAATATTTTTATGATGTTGGCTAGCTGTTTGTGATAAAATAACAAAATTAATTGTTTCCTCCTTTATTCTTTTCTTTATTGTCAGCTTTTTTGTGTCTGTGTGAATGAAAGAAAATAAATAAAATGCAAATTGCCATCTATTTCTTGATTACTAACTGTAGCATTCAGTTAGTGAGACTTAAGAACAGAAAAAAATTATGCATTGTAATAGACTTACGCTGCATGTTGAAAATAAGGAAAATGGTGCAACATTCCACACATTTATTGGTCTCTCACAAGAGCAAAAAAAATTTTAGCCAGTAGAGATTACAAGCCCACTGATCAACCAAAACAAACAGAAAACAATTAGTAAGTATGTGTGTATAAAGCTACATACTTTTTTTAAGTTTTTTTTGTCATTTTGCATTATACAGTATACTCCCAATTTAATGACCCTTCACGGTTCCCGGGGATAGGGTCGTTATTTCGGAGGAGTCGTTATTAGAATTTTGACAAATTTTCGGCGCTCCCCGACTTAAAAAATGTCGACATTACTTCAAAAATGTCGACATTTACCGTTTTTTATCATTGAATCGGCGTTCACTCTTCTTTGACGCAAAAATTACATCTTTTTATAAAATGATACACATTGGTTTTGAAAAGCAAATGCGTTATTTTTAAAAGTATGCCATTGAAGTGGATCTGCGACCTTTCTTTTGCTCAAAATTAAGCAAAAACGTCGTTGAGAATATATATTCTTGCGGCCGCAACAACAGTTTTTGGAAGTTATTTGCAAGAATACTGCAACAAAGTTTATTGAAATACAGTAAAACCTCTTTATAACAACCCCTTTTATAACAACCCCTTCTCTATAACAACCTTTTCCTCACGAACCTTGAGTTTTTAAAATAGGGGTTTTACTGTACATTTAAACCTTTTTATAAAGACCGCCCCTATATAAAAACCCTATACTGTGGAACCATGAGGGTTCTTTATAGAGAGATTTTACTGTAGTAATATTTTTCAGTAGAGTGAAGAATTTTGAATAAATAGTTACACTGGAAGCTGATATATGACCTTTCTTTGGCTCAAAATTAAGCAAAAATATTGCCGGGAATATATATTCTTGCGGCCGCAACGACAGTTTTTGTAAGTCATTTGCAAGAATACCGCAACAGGGTTTATTGAAACAGTTATATTTTTCAATAGAATGAGGTATTTTTAATAAATGGATACTCTGGACGTGCATATACGACCTTTCTGTAGCTCAACATCAAGCATGAATTCATGATAACGAAACATGCATATCGTCTGCAACGTAAATTATGTCCCAGCAATATCGACGTTTCAAAACTATTTACAAGATACTATCGCAATGTTGTTGATTGAAATAGTAATTTATTTCAATAGGCACATATATTCTGAATGAATGTATGTAATGGTTGACATCTAAGACTTTTCTTCGACACATCAGGCACAAACTTTGCCAGCAATGGTAAATCTAACTTGCACAACATACGTTTTGATAAAGCTGTTTGCCTCCTGAGACCTTGTCTTTGCAGCGAGCGACCACTCACACGTGTATGATAATTTGTATGCGCAAGGACCTATCTGGAAACTGGTTGGTTCAAAAATAACATACACGACGTGTCTAACCTATGTCACTTGTGCCTTCTTGTGCCTTTTTTGACCACTACCTAGTCACAGCTCCTGACGCTCGCTCAGCAGATAGGACGTGATGAAAACGCTACTCCCTTTGTTTTGCAGTTCTTTCACTTCTCTAGCTTGGCCGGCCATGTGAAAATAAATTGCTTGTATAATGATTCTATTCTGTGCACTAGTTTTTTGACATTTCACCAATGTGCATGGAGAGGGATTTGATACTGTAAGGTGCTTGGCCTACCCGCCCTATTTATTTCCAAATTTATTTGTGCTGCGTAGTTGTGGCTTTCAATCTGGCGTGAACGTAACATAATTTAAAACTTAATTCTTAAACATAAACATATTTCTGTATGTGATTACCGGCGTCAGCATAGGTCTAATGGGATCCCGGAATGCTTCGTGAGCACTAGCTATAAGAGAAAGGATGAGTGGTGCCGAGGGCAGTATAGTGCGTCGAGATCACCAAGGGAAGCAACTAACGAAGGACCTGTGTTAAAATTAAGTTGTGTGAGGCCGGGACGTGACACCTGTATGTAGATGTAGACCACGGCAGGAGATAAAGGAGGGGAAGAGGACAGAAATATTGGTCTATATAAATTTAAGCATTGAAATTCGTTGTAAAGTAAATAAATTAAGTTTACGAGCGGTGGACCTAACTGGTATAAATAAATAATTACTACTTAATTCGACCATTATGTATGGTAGGTGAGAGCACTCGAGGCTAAGGAAAATGTGATTGTTCTTGTTGTTGTTTACATCCCCTTTGTTCTTAGAAATGCAGATGTTAAGAAGCGCTGAACGCAAGGAACTGATAAAGTTGCTACAGCCAACACTGCAAGGAAATAAAAGGAACTGAGATAACATGGTTTCAAGGGAAATGTTTGAAACAAAAAATTGTAATATTTAATGTTGTAATTTGCTGTTTTAAGCGGTAGTCCCAATAGGAATGGATAACAGCAGCACCAGTAAAATGAGTGCTCACAGTAGGTGAAGGGGAGTCAGAGGTGGCCATAGAGTAGCATCTTATCTATGGGCGACTTCCGGCTGGGCCAGCGAGGGCGCTGGACCTTAGCTATATTTTTCTTAGCTGTTGTGATGTCGTAGAGGGAGGATGTGTGTGGGAGAGCGCCTGTGGAAGCATGTGGGCGGGATGCGAGTCTAGTTGCATCGGTGCCAGGGTACATACAGTTTTGAGAAGCATGGGCCACTGGGCTTTGCAACTTAGTTACTGGTCGTAATTTGTATAAAAATTAAAACTTACAGTTTAAATTTTACGGTGAGAGCCCACCGCGACCGCGTGTACAGGGTTTTGTAACCATGCTGGTAGAGTGTAATCTGAAGTGGGGATAAACATCATGCAACCTAATAGTGATATTCTCATTTATAAGTGGTAACAACCTAACTGTACACAGGCCTGAGTGATTAGTTGTGTCGTTCTTCTCTTCTCGTGCCCACGGCGATGAGTAAGAACTTGAGTCTCTACCACTGAGACCGTGACTAGCCGAGAGCAACCCTGAACCCATTTAGTTGACGAAGAGAGTAAACATGCGCGCTCGTGGAGTAGGAACTGTAAGATGTTGGTGGCAACACAATACTCAGTTTCAATTAGCTAACCAACAGTAAACAATTACAAAGATCAAGGTGTTGATCATTGTTAATGAACTTGGATAGCACATTCATAGAACAACTTTAAACGTACACAATGCTGTTTCACATTTTCTTTTCACCGACGTATGTATACAAGTGTATCCACAGCTGTTATTTACGGTCGAGCAGATTGCGTGTGCTTGGGCGGGAGTGCACGTGTGGGCTAGTGACTCACACCAGATGCGCTGTTGTCAAGTATCGTACTGCCCTATGCCACGCATATCTGGGACATGCACCCGACGTTTGGTAGTGTCAGTTATGAACTGTCCTGCTTTCACTTGTTAAAAGAATAATGATTTATAAACATTACTGTGTATATAACATTAAGTTACATGATGGTAATTATATTTATTAGCATTTAGTTAGCAAAACGGAAAACGTAATAAAGCTTAAATAAACACAACTTATAATTGTAATATCACAGGCACAAAGACAGACTACCATAGCCAAGGGCACAAGAAATCAGTGGCAAAAAGGTTACGGCGCACACATGATGAAAAAGGTGTGAGGGAACGGCCTTATTGGATTGCTTGGCCGGCGCCCGCTGCAGTGAATGAAGGAGGTGGGTGGGTTGCCGACCAGCAGGGGAAAGGGAAGGGGCATTTGGGCCGGCAGGCTGGTCATCGCGTCGTGCGGGAGGAAGGGGCAGCAATGTATATTTTTATATCAAACACGCGTGTACATTTTCGAGCAATAACTGCAACAATTTGCGGCCATAATAAATGCAACACCTTTTTCTGTTATTTTCTTTGTTTTTTTTTTCCATGGTTCCCGGAAAAAGGGTCGTTACTTCGAGAGGGTCATTATTCCCTCGGTCGTATAATCGAGAGTTGACTGTATTAAATTTATTCTGTGCTGACTTTAATCATATATTCAGTAGGCATACACTGGGAACAAAGCAACTGTATGTTTCATTTAGCATTAGTTGTGATCAGCAGTCCTTAAGTATGGTTTTTCAGAAATTATTATCAGATATATTTTAATTCCACTACATTAACCACTCTTGCTAAGAAATAGTTTTTTTGTTCATAAAGTGGAGACATGTCTTTGTAATTGCTGTGTTAGCGAGGGGAGATGGAACAAGCGGAAAAGTACAGTGAGCTGGCAAGAGAAGCAGACAGCTACAACTCTGCTGCCTTTGTTAACTTGGGGAACTGCAGTCTGGCAAAGGGAGATCTGGAGAAGGCAAAGGAGCTGTTCATGTGTGCCTTGGACAATGATGCTTCGTGTGTGGAAGCCCTTTATAATCTAGGTACTTCTACTTCTTTAAATTTTGCTAGATATTTTTTTTACAAGTTCTCCCATTTTTAAGTTCATACGTACATTTTGTAATATTGTAAGATTGGTTAGACTGTGAACTTTTGTTTGGTAATCTGCATTCTTCTGATGCTACACATATGGCAACAACCTAAAATGTCAGGTTGTGGAACTTGATTTATTTTAAAATGCCACATATTAAAATTCAGTGGAATCTCATTATAACGACAACTGTCAATGGCAACAAAACTGTCTTGATAGCAGATTTTTTATTGTATCCAAATACTTTTATATGTATTATGAAGGGATAGTGCCCTATAAAGCTGTTGTTATAGGGCAGATGATGTTATAAACCTTACTATTTATAACTAGCTATCATTGTATAGAGTTCTTATTTGTATTTATGTTTCTTTAGTTGTTCAATAATCAACTATTTATGAACTGTTAGAATTACTGTACACAAGTAACCTTTCTCAAAAGTAATTTTTTTGTTCATCCCAACACGAGACTATAAAACACCATCCGAGCACTAATACACAATTAAAATGAACTTAAAGTAAATCATTTTAACTAACAGTTTTACACTCACAAATCAGAATTTTTTTGTAGATATTTCTACAGAATAAAATAGGAATGTCACATTTACTAGGTTACTTCTATACTGTGAAAATATATGTGATGGTCCTATTTTATTGATACTTTTATGTATAGAAATTAATGTAGTTTAGGTTAATTATGATGGTTGATTGTAATGAAGGGGCCTTTATTGTCATATGTAACACATTGCCATCCATTTTAACTTCAGTATTGATTGTGAGGGGTCTGTGGGATCCTATGATAGGCCAGTATAAAAACAGTAGAAAATATGACTATTACTAATATTATCACAGAGGTATCGTGTCTGGTATCGTTTTAACCTGTGGAATGTCACAGACTCGAATATGCTAGTAACATTAAGATAATTTTATGTATAATGATTAT
>PNEQ01002110.1:16705-46723 GCA_003012365.1 Medauroidea extradentata | reverse complement strand
TATCTGAGGAATGCTTGCATACCCGACACACTCAAGGTCGAGCTCTTTTTGTCGAGGCTCATTGATTCGGCCGAGACATGGGGACACCGCATGTCTGATAAGTGGGATACGTATCTGCAATGCCGCGAAGCGTTCATAAAACGATACTGGAACACCCTCGAACAGGACACCTTAATTCAGGAGATTTTTCAAGGCCGGTTTAAGCCTGACAGGGGGGTCAGTATCGCTGATTATTTGCGCGAGTTAGTAGAGGAGTCCGAATTCCTGGACACGCCATTTTCAGAAGAACGCCTTTTGCATTATCTCATAAGGCACCTCCCGCGATACATGAGCGAGGCGGCAATAACGGCTGGGGTTAAAAACTGTGACTCACTCATTGA
Organism: Medauroidea extradentata; assembly: GCA_003012365.1. NCBI lineage: Eukaryota > Metazoa > Arthropoda > Insecta > Phasmatodea > Phasmatidae > Medauroidea > Medauroidea extradentata. Next base: position 46,343 of record PNEQ01002110.1, on the reverse strand, counting down.
CCTTGTGGAAAAACTGGAATATCACTCTTATAGTCGGGTGAGGTCGGCGGTGAAGGGCAGTGGAGTAGATACAATAAACAAGAGAGGCAAGGACGAGAAACCGGAACGAAATAACACACAAAGGGACAGGCAGGTCGACTGTGAACCGGCGGCTTACAGAAGGCTTGGGGAAGAAAAGAAAGGGGTTCGGGCCACCGCGCCGCCAGATGATGGCTCACAGATCCACGTGGTACAAGTACACGCATCAGAAAAGGGGAATCTTTAACATTGATCGCCTGAAGCGATATCATACTAAAGCCTTAAGGGTAATGACTGGTGTTGTAAATAGTTTCAGTGTTGTGTTGTATAGGAACTTTGTCGTCATTTTGTAAGCTAGATTTTAAGTTTGATTCTTTCCAGCTGTAAGAAGTAGTTGCCAGGGGGCTGGTTGAAGACATTTTTAGACATCTGGTAAGTTTCTTCGAAGGGGGATTTGTAGACTGAGGGGTCGTAAGGAACTAGGGTCGAGGAGCCAGCAATTCGTTAAGGATGACACTTTAGGGGCGTTTCGCGCCATGTGGTGTCCTAGGAGCTGGGCAGAGCCGGGAAATGTCACTGGGGAACTTTATGACGGTCAAGCTTTGTGTAGTGAGGAGGTCCTTAGAGGAAATTAGAAACACATGGCCGACTGGCTAGCTCAAGCATGACCCCCCACGACAATGGCTGCAGGCGGCCCTGTCGGGCGCAGGGTAAATAACATCGACCATCATCATGGCATTGAGTGCTCCGGAAAATAGTGTGGAAAAAAAAATCAATGTGAGTGATGTTAAAACGTGAAGAGTATCCGACCTAAACTTGAAATAAGTAATGACACTAAATAACAAAATCGTGCCAATGACGTTAGAACACTCGCGATTGGACACATCGCACTCAAACTAAAGAGAATCGAATCTGGCAGAGACTTGTGTTAATTAGTTGTACATTTGAGTAAGGAACTTAGAATTAATAATTTTTATATTATGACCAAGCTTAAAATAATGACTTTCTTGGCGGCTGACGAATCCTTTGCAAATAATCATAACTTCTATTTTCAAATGATCCGCGAGGGTCATGTGACGGCCCTATTTTATTGATACTTTTATATATAGAAATTAATGTAGTTTAGGTTAATTATGATGATTGATTGTAATTGTTCGTAACCGAAACACAATTACTTGCTTCCCGACACCATGATGATCGAACTAACTTCTCTTGTTTTCAATATGGCGGACAGGCGCCAAGTTCAAATCACAGTCAATGTAACAACAGTACAAGTACACAGATTGGGTACAAACAGTAATGAAGGGGCCTTTATTGTCATATGTAACACATTGCCATCCATTTTAACTTCAGTATTGATTGTGAGGGGTCTAGGCCAGTATAAAAACAGTAGAAAATATGACTATTACTAATATTATCACAGAGGTATCGTGTCTGGTATCGTTTTAACCTGTGGAATGTCACAGACTCGAATATGCTAGTAACATTAAGATAATTTTATGTATAATGATTATAGTTTTTAAGAGTGATGATTGCCCGCCGGTCTGGCGACAATAGAGCAGTTGATGAGTGGGCCGTATCACATGCTGTCCGAGAAGGGGGGCGCCCGACCTCCCCCTGTCTTCGTGCCATACAATCCTCTCTCTTTCTCTCTTGCCTACACATTTCTTCTCCTTTCCCCCTCCCCCAACAGACCCCGTGTAACGTACGTAATTTGAACTAGAATTATATTAATTAAAGATAGCAAGTAGTAATTAGGCTAAGTGTTTTATTTGTAATTGCTGTGAGAATGTTCTCATGTGTAATTTGATTTTAAGTAAATACGGAGGCTTCCACAAGGGACGCACGCAATGTTCGGGCCAGGGCTTCGCTCTGATTGGTCGGGGGAACCTATCCGCCCCCATGAGTCCGGTGGGGCGGGAAGGGGACGCCACCCAGGAGAGCAAAGACCCGAGACGCGAGGTACTGAGGAAAAAGTCGCGACGCAGAGACGCAATGGAGTCTTAAGACGAGCCGGGTGTGTGTGAGCTCCGGAGGACGGATGTCGGGATCTTTGTCGTCGGGTTTGTAAGGACGGTGGACAGCGAGCTCGGGGTCACCGGAGTGTGGACTTTTCGGGTGATCGCTGCCGGTACCTGCAACATAATTAACTTCGTGACCGATCGAAAACCGCCGGAGGAAGCGCCTATTCTTTTCGTAGAAAGAAACTATAAGTATCTACCCCTCGTGACGCAACCCGCAGTGCGTGAGTCCCTTAGGCAGATTTGAAAGGAAACTCCTCTGTTTTTTTAATTTCAATTAGAGCTAGCCGGGCATACTACAACATTACTTAATACGAACCCAATTATCCAATATTAATCACGTAAGAGACAGAGCATTGACACCTCTTATTATGACCAAACGCGGGTCGCGAACACCATCGCAGGACGTGGCATATAGTTCTTAATAATCCTAATTAAACATGGTAAAGCACCTTGCAGAAAAATCTTATGTTATTAACTCTTTCACTGCGACTTTCGACTGTAGTCGAACACACAAAATATTGCTTAGCTATGACATGCGACTTTGGTCGAACACCAAATTAAATGACCCAGTAAACATTAGGTACCTGGTTTTCATGCTTGAAACTAACCAAAAATAAACTATTTACAAAAAATAATTAAAATTTTTTATATTATCTTGAGCATAATACAAATTTTTTATCCTGCAGCGAAAGAGTTAAGGGTGGATTGGTAGTATCACTTACTGTAGAGTTATTATTGTTCATTCAAGACACCATATATATGCATTATGTTAAGAACCAGCATAAGTTGATTGTGCAGACAACAGTTAAAATATTTCTGCAGAAAAACCTGTATTAATTAATGATTCAGTGTGCTACATTTGTAATAGTAATTTTTTGTAATTCCTGTAATGTCAAGGTTGATATTAAAATCTCTTCCTCATACTAAGTAAGTCAGGTATTTTGGTAAAAAAAGTAGCAGGTGGAATTTAAAATTATAAAGGAACTAACAGTACCTGGATAAAAATCCTTTTTCTATAGAACAATACGTACTTAGTTTCAGCAACACCTACATGAGAATCCCTGTGAAAAATTTTTCAGATTTTCTGAGTTTGGAACTGAATGAACTGGCTTCCTCCAAAATTTATGACTTACCATTGGGCCAGTTGTTAGTTTAGTTTCCATATAGTTATTTATTGAGCAATTTTCGTTATGATAGAGTGTGAACAGTTTCTAATACAGCCTGTTATGTTGGAGGCTTGGTAAACAAACAGCTGCACCAGTACGAGGATGCCCTGGACTGCTTCTTGAAGTTGCAGGCTATTGTCCGGCAGCATCCCCAAGTAGTGTACCAAGTTGCACATCTCTACGAGCTTACAGGGGACATGGACCAGGCAACAGAATGGTACTGCACATCTCTCAACTATACACTTAACCAAATACAGCACTACATTATTTTTTAATGGGAGCTCAGTAGATGGGAAATAAAAAATAAGCAACTAGTACATGGGCTTAAAAACTATGTATGTGACTTAACTTTATTAAGCAAACAGATAGTTAAATACAAAACTGCAGATATATATATTTTTTTCTTTTTTTTCCAGAAAATTCTACAAATGCATTACAAAGTGTGTTAGAGGTATTTTCCCTTTCAAAAAAATAAGCAAGTGAAAATAGTTTTTACCTCTTACTGAATTTTGGTATCTGATATTCTGAATGTGTTTGCTTTTTAATAAAGCTTTATCTAGAGTGATTTCTTACTAGTGCACACTTTTGATGAGTTTCACCCTCATCCCTCCAGAGTCTGGAAATACTCTCTGTGTACTATGTACCTTTGTTCTGTTGCATTTGTTGAAACAGTTTAGACAATAATAATTTGCATTCACAAAGTATTTGCCTTCAAAACTCGTAGACTTTGATTGATTGGCCTACTACAACTTTTCACAATAACGTTGGAAACTGCCATATGATTGAAGCGGCCCTCAAAAAATTTATAAACTCATCTATCAAACTGCAATTTAGTACTGCAATAAAGTTTACAAGCATAATCCAGGTACTGTTATTACTTAGGTAAAACATGAGAATTGCAGCACGTCATACTAAAACACAGCAGAAAAACCTTTTGAACTGTAAATAGTATGTTAATACACATCCAAATTATTGTCTGTCTGCCTGAGTACAGTAGTAACATATTTTCATCATTTAGGACTCTGTTGTGTGTTTCTTGAATGTTCTTTTCATCAGTAGCATTTCACTTTTATGGTATTTCACAATCATAGGTCTTAACTTTTTTCTACATTTTGCATTTTGTTGTTGTATATATGTGTTTGTTCACTAGTGACTAGCAAACAAATTGCTGAAGGTTTCCTTGCACAGGTACCATCAGCTACTTGGGACTGTGCCAACTGACCCTATCATACTTCAGAAGATGGGCGAGCTGTGTGATGCAGAAGGGGACAAGCAGCAAGCCTACCAGTATCACTATGATGTAAGTCTCAACCACTGTGCTGGGGCTAACAGGTCACAGGAAGGTAGAGGTTGGGGCGATTGCAGAATTTTGACAATGAAACTGTGTTTTGGCATATATTGATTTACAAAAAAAAACTTATAGAAAGGAATAATAATCAAGAAAACCTGATTTGCCTGGCAACATGTAGAGCTGTGGAAGAGTCAGCACGGATAATTTCACCAATCTACACGCAGAATGAGTACACACACTTGACATTACCTGATCACAACATTTGTGAATTTGGGCGAACTTATGCTTAAGTAGCATGTTAATTTTTGCTACACACCCTTTGCTCTAAAACATTATCACTCAAAAAGAAAAGAATTAACCTGTTTTACCATGAAAATAGATCTCAAACAGATCAAATAAAAATACCTATTACGGTACTTTCTACAAAGTGTGCAACATTCTCCAATGCTTATATACACTTACTTTCCTGTTTTAAAAACAATCATTGTATCAGTTAAAATGGTTAGGAAATATCTCAAAACATACAGTACAGTACATTGATTAATTGTACAAACTTCTTAAAAGTTTCAGAATGTTTATAAATTTAAAATGTAAATGGATATTTGCATATAAGCATCTATTGCAGAACTAAAAGTGAAGTGTATAAGACCTCCTTAGTCAAAATCTATAGTAAGATACATTATACAGTTATGCAAATAACTATTACACCAAAACAGGAAATTAAGATGTACAGATGGTTAGTTTATATAGTTTTCTAGATCTAGTTTTCTTTCCATTTAACCTTTTCTTTTTATTTTCTTGTCACTTTTAGTGTCAGCTTTGGTTGTTTAATCCTCCAATTTCTAGGGAAATTAAAATAAGGCCCAGCTAATTGCCAGAAAGTGAATTGGCACGTAAATATAATATAAAAACTCCACAGTCTACGAGCGCTTAATATTCTGTAAATCTGTAATGCAATCCAACTAATTAATTAAACAGTCTCGTACAGTTTATAAACTCGTAGAATTTCAATTTCAATTTTGCTGGCGGAAGGTATAGAACTGCACGTCTAGGTTCACCACTTTCAGTTTGAGCAGAAAGTACCTCAGCAGCATTATGCTCACCGCTGTAAGCAACCTAAATGTGATGTCACATTAACTTGGTTCCATCCAGGAATTTTAATGCTTGCAATGTAGAATCCCAATATACACAATATTTTTGTTCATTCAGAAAGGAAATCATTCATAATACATCTTTTTAACTCAGGAGAAAAGCATTCCTATGCAGGCATAATGACGAGAAGGCTGTAGTTCTACACAAAAGTTTACGCACCCTGCAAGGTGCTTAGATATATGTTATGCTCGGCCCCGTAATATTAGTAATATGTAAGAGTTAGGCTTACCTTATTTTCACCCAAGGGGTCATCTAAATCCAGTATTGTGAGCCGTGTTGCCGTAAAACATAAAACTAAAGGTTTAGAGATGTTTATATTTACCGTTTTTGTATGTATATATTCACGCCCGCCATAACGAATGTAAACAAACAGATGGACACAATGCAAATGTTGCCAGGCGGCAAAGTATAAACTTTTAAGAGAGAAAGTGTGTATATAATTATTGTAAACGTAATATTATTAATTTTGTGTATTTATTTAGTGCTTTGTTTGTTTCTTTTTGGCAACATGGACATTTTCACGGCCCCGCGGGAAAGTTAAATAGAGTCACGTATTTTTTGCCGAGTGTGGGAGATTTGTGGGTGTTGGAGTGGTGCGCTTGCTAGCCAGCAGACGGCCTCATCTCCAGCGGGGGCCATTTTCACCACCCACTAACGGTACTTTAAGCCACCCTCAGGGGTATATAAGGCGGGCGCTCGCCTAGCCAAATTGTCAGTTTAGGGCTCGGGCCTCCTCCCCGAGCAAGCCTAGGCACCACCCCCCAACCTCGAAAGGGTTGCTTCTTGAGAAGGAAGCGGGAACCCGACGTCCGCTTAACCCTAGGGTTGCTTTCTGAGAAGGAAGCGGAAACCCGCCCCTCCTATCTGTTCACCACTACCTATCTTCCGTGGGTTGCTTCCTGAGAAGGGAGCCTAAACCCGCCTACCCTTCCTCTATACAGGTTGCTTCTTGAGAAGGAAGCGGAAACCTGGTCCTACCTACTCTTGTGCCGAAAGCGCAGTGCGAAGGAGACGCGCCCTAGCCGCGCAGGCAGTATTAGGGAACGCACCCTACCGCGAGTCACCATGAGGCGCATATCTGTGACCGCCGGATGCGGAAGTAGAGCCAAGTCCGTGAGAAGTTCCGGGGCTCTGTGCATAAATGACCACGCGGTCGAGTATAGTGAATATTGTAAACCAGTAGTGTATAAAGACTTGTGTATGTGAAAAGCAGAATGTATTAACCAGTGTATCAAGTCAGTATTGTAAAAGTGTACCAAGAGATAGCAATATACAGTTCAAAACGTATTTTATAGTTTCATTCCTAAATACTAATGTCTGATTCTGAGTGCCTAATAATTAGTATCTCGTCTGAGGAACGAGCATTGATAGAAGGTTGTAAGGCAGAAGCCGCAGCTAAGCGCCGACAGGCCATTGCAAGTGAAAGTAAGATACCTGTGGGAGTAATTCCCCCACCTCAGAGAACATCCGAAAAGTCCACAACACTTTCCAAACTTTGTCGTCAATACAAAAACACCGAGAACCAGCCGCCTAGACGTAAACGAGACAATTTCAGTCGCATCCTTAGGGACCTTCACCGCCTTCAGCTACCCTTAATTAGTCCGATAAAGACTCCCAAAAAATCTGCATCATTACCACACCCCGCATCCAGCAACTGAAGAGGGAAGCCGACTTCAAGCCGAAGCCTGTGTCGGACCGAAAACGCCGCCTCCTAAGGGAGCTCTTCTAGAAATGGTGAGTGGTCAACACGCCTACCCCTTTATGAAAAGTGAGAATTTTCCCGCTCTGCTGAGAGACTGTGTTGTGTCGACTGCCCGGGAAACCACTCTCCTTGGGACATTTAGCAGCCTCTCCTCCCCTTGAGGGAACTCTCGTGCTCAGACCTCATTGCACCCTGAAGGAAACATAAAATCAACCCCTTTGCCAGCAGAGTGGCGACAAATTTTTCTCTCGTGGCGCCCAACGTGGGGCCGAAGATAGAAGTAGTGACTTCAAGCAGGAGAAGTTACCAGTGAAAGCCACCCCTGAGAAGCCCATTTGAGTTCGAAGTCATCTCCAGAGAAAAGAAAAACTTCGTGGCGCCCAGAGACCCCAAGATGGACGACGAGGAGACGAACGACGTACCAGCGCCCCCGTGTGCCCTCAGTATGTGCACCCGCAGAGAATCGTACCTCATCGCCTGCGCACACTGCGCCCAAGAGTATCACCATACCTGTTTAGGGTGGGATGACACCCCGAAGAATACAGAAGGCCTGTAGTACCGATGTGCCGACTGCAAGCGGAAACAGCTGCAGTGCGCCCAACCACAGTGCCTCGGCGCAGGCTACTACCAGATACAGTGCATCACTTGCCCCTTGGTCTACCACTACGCCTGCCTAGGATGGCCGGACGAACCCCGAGACTTTCAAGGACTCTCATTCCGCTGCCGTGTATATAAGATGATGCGACAGAGCCCCGACCGGAGACCAGGCGAGCAGAAGCACCACCCGAAAAAGGCAACCCAGAGCGCCTCCTTTGGCCACAGTTCTCTGGCAAACCCCATGAAAATCCAGTCTCCGTCCTGCAAGAGTGTGAGGAGGAACTACGCCAGAACCACATCCCTCAGAAGCACTGGGTGCAGCGAGTTCGCCTCCAGCTACAAGGCCCTGCATTTACCTGGTGGGACAAGTACGGCGAGTATGTTGCCACTTGGACCCAGCTCAAGGACAGATTGACAGCCAGATTCACAGGTACAGAGGTGATGAATCGGCTGACCCGTGACCTCTACAGCATCAACCAGCGAGCCGAAGAAGATGCAGAGGTATTCATCCGGAAAAAGGCCCAGATGTACAACCGTGTACATCCCGAAGGAGGAGAAGAAGCTTGTGTCTCCATCATCATAGAGATGCTTCAACCCACGCTGATGTCATTCCTGAGGAACCCTCGGCCCACTACCCTTGAAGAGTTAATTGAGAGGACCAAAGCTTTGGAGCCCGACCGACCAGGGCCAAGACCGACCAGCAGTGCAGAACCACGCCAAGAGCTCCGAACCCGAGGCCCAACCCCGAGAAATCCAAGCCAGCGCCTGGACCAACACTACCGAAATGCTGGTATTGCCCTGCAAAACATTTTCATGTAGACTGTGATGTCTACAAAGCCAAGCAAGCCAGCTACCGAACTCCCAGAATCCAAGAGAGGAACCCAGGACCTCCGGCGGGAAACTCCATGGCCAGGGAACAGGAACAGACCCGCCAGCCCGGCCCACAACAAAGGGTCTACGGCCTGAAAGCCCCTAGCAACCAGCAACAAGTCCGACTTCCCCAAATATGGATCAGCATGGACCAGAAAGAGATCCTCGCCACCCTAGACACTGCAGCCACAGCTAATTTAATAAGGACACAGTCCTCACCCCCGAAGAGGCAGAACGAGGTGACACCCACGATGCAGACAGCCCAGCTGGCTCGAAGCCAGACCTTCCTTCCATTGGACGGCGAGGCCACCCTACCACTAACAACGCCTGCAGGGACCACCGACACAATCTTCCTGGTCACACCCGAGTTGGACTAAGAAATGATACTGGGACAGCCCTGGCTGCAAGACGTGCATTGCATCATTGACTGTGGCCAACGCCAGCTACACCTGGGAGCCAAAACGCGGCACACCCTGCACTGGGACATGCCACTCCTAGAGACGCCAACCCAGGTCATCCACCCAGAAGACATACACTCCCAGTTGCCCGAATACGACCAGAGCCAACTCCTCCAGCTGCTCAACCAGCACATAGCAGCATTCCAGACTGGAGGACCCTTTCGGCAGACCCAGATCTGTGATCACGACATCCAGCTCACCCATCAGCGCCTAATCTGTTGCAAACCCAGCATCCTCTCAGAGAAGAAGAGGAAAATCTCCAGAGCACCAGAGGCCACCTGCGAGACCACCAAACTTCACCGGTGGGAAAATACTCTGCCACCAGAGCCCGCACCCCAACCAGCTACCCGAACCCAGAAGCTGCAGAAGATAGCCTTCACCAACGACTTGGAGAAGTTCCTCAAGGAGCAACAAGACGACCCCGAGATCAGGCATCTCTTAGCCAGCTACCCAACCCGATACATAGAGGAGCAGGGATACATTTGGTTCCTGCCCAGCCCCACGAGTGGATGGAAGATATGGGTAGCCCACTCACTGAGACCGTCGCTGTGCAGTTACTTCCACGATCATCCACTAGCTGGACACCCCGGAGCAGCTGTGACCATGCGCCAGATACACCGGAGGTATGCTTGGACAGGCAGGACCAGAGATATTCCCGCGTATGTCACCCAGTGTCAAGCCTGTGCCACGCTCAAACCCAGCAGAACCTTCAAGCCTAGTGGGACGCCTCGCCGACCCACCACACCATGGGAGCAGATAGCCTTGGACCTAATGGGACCTTACCCCAGGAGCACCACAGGAAAACGATTCCTCCTGGTAGTAACCGATCTTTTCTCGCGCTGGGTGGAAGCCTTTCCACTACCCAGCACCGAAGCCCATGTCATCATCTCCAAGTTCGAAAATTAAGTTTTCCCCCACTGGGGGTACCCAAAAAGTGTCCTCACGGAAAATGGACCGCAGCCTGTACCAAGTGGGAAACTGAAGTATGGACCACTCCCATCTACCACCCCCAGGCCAACCCTACAGAGAGACGAAACCAGGAGCTGAAGGAAGGCCTACGATTCCACACACAAGGGGATCACCGACAGTGGGACAAAGCTCTGCCGACAGTCCTGTATGCCCTACGCACCCGAGTAAATGAAGCTCTACAAGCCACACCACGTGAACTTCTCCTCGGCTACAACCTTCGTCGCCCTGGAGAATGGAAGTGGAGACGAGCACCCACCAAAGCATCCTCAGCCCAAGAAATCCAGGTACTCGCCAAGGAACGGACCACCACTTCAGCGCAGCACCAAAACAAGTACATTCAGAAGAAGTACCCACAGCCCAACCTGGATACCCCGAGTCACACCTTTGATAAAGGACAGCAAGTCTTCCTGAGGACCAGGCCGCTTTCAAGCCGCCAACACCACCTTCATGCCGGGCTCGCTCCCAAAGTGGGAGGGCCCATACACCGTAGTCAAGCGACAAGGCCATGTTTACTGGATAGAGGGCCCCGATGGAGCAATCAAGAGAGTCCACCGCTCCAGCCTCAAACACCATGCAGAAGCATTCCTGCAAGACCCACCGCCGAGACACCGGCCAACCAACCCTCAGCCTCCACCATCGAGAGATCCATGGGGAGACCCCACATTCTCCGGAGAGAAGCCACCTCTCCCCAAGAGGAGACCCCAACATGGGAAGAGGAGCTACAACACATGCCCGCCGACGACAGTGGCGATAGTCATGAGGAGCAGCTGCACATCTTTCCCAGTCGCCCAAGCATCGGGCCCACCACCAGCAAGGAGGCAACCGCCTCACCAGAGGGAACCACTCTCCACCCCAAGCTCGTCAGGAGCCCAGACTCAAGAGAGCCTACCCCACAACCTGCGCCTCCACGCCAAGGGAACCAAGGAGACAGCAGACCAACATGCCGCAGAGATCCAGGCACCACCAGCCTCAATGTGCAACCCCCTAGGAGCAGCAACGCTCTGTCGTCCAGAGAACCACCGCCACCGCAACGTATGGCAACCAGAGCCCAGTCAATGACCCACCCCCAGAGGAGCACCAACCCAGCCAACGCCACACAGATAAGCAGGAGCCATCATGAACCTGGCCAGACTACCACCATGAAGCCGCCTACAGGAGAGGCGCCCGCCCAGCAACCAACCAGAGCCACTGTCAGGCCATGGGCTCCGGCCTCTCGAGCACTTGGTCCCAGAGAGCGCCAGGCCTTGTGGACGCACATGCAGAGGTGACCCTGCCCATCAACGAGGAAGATACCACGAGACACCGTGGAGACCTACCCGCCCCCAAAGCTTTCAGTGGCCCAGCAGCAATGCACACCAGGGTGAGTCTCGCCACCAGAAGACCCCGAATTGAGAGACCCCTTTAAAGCTATTGTAAACCCATGTTGTAAATTAATCAGGATGTACCTGTACCTTTTGTATTTTTGTAAACCTAGTCATAATTTTTCTTCACGGAGCCTCGCTTAGCCAGTCAGGGGGGAGTTGACGCACCCTGCAAGGTGCTTAGATATATTTTACGCTCGGCCCCGTAATATTAATAATATGTAAGAGTTAGGCTTACCTTATTTTCACCCAAGGGGTCATCTAAATCCAGTATTGTGAGTCGTGTTGCCGTAAAACATAAAACTAAAGGTTTAGAGATGTTTATATTTACCGTTTTTGTATGTATATATTCACGCCCGCCATAACGAATGTAAAGAAACAGATGGACACAATGCAAATGTTGCCAGGCGGCAAAGTATAAACTTTTAAGAGAGAAAGTGTGTATATAATTATTGTAAACGTAATATTATTAATTTTGAGTATTTATTTAGTGCTTTGTTTGTTTCTTTTTGGCAACACGGACATTTTCACGGCCCCGCGGGGAAGTTAAATAGAGTCACGTATTTTTTGCTGAGTGTGGGAGATTTGTGGGTGTTGGAGTGGTGCGCCTGCTAGCCAGCAGACGGCCTCATCTCCAGCGGCGGCCATTTTCACCACCCACTAACGGTACTTTAAGCCCCCCTCAGGGGTATATAAGGCGGGCGCTCGCCTAGCCAAATCGTCAGTCTAGGGCTCGGGCCTCCTCCCCGAGCAAGCCTAGGCACCACCCCCCAACCTCGAAAGGGTTGCTTCTTGAGAAGGAAGCGGAAACCCGCCCCTCCTACCTGTTCACTACTACCTATCTTCGTGGGTTGCTTCCTGAGAAAGGAGCCTAAACCCGCCTACCCATCCTCTATACAGGTTGCTTCTTGAGAAGGAAGTGGAAACCTGGTCCTACCTACTCTTGTGCCGAAAGCGCAGTGCGAAGGAGACGCTCCCTAGCCGCGCAGGCAGTATTAGGGAACGCACCCTACCGAGAGTCGCCACGAGGCGCATATCTGTGACCGCCGGATGCGGAAGTAGAGCCAAGTCCGTGAGAAGTTCCGGGGCTCCGTGCATAAATGACCACACGGTCGAGTATAGTGAATATTGTAAACCAGTAGTGTATAAAGACATGTGTATGTGAAAAGCAGAATGTATTAACCAGTGTATAAAGTCAGTATTGTAAAAGTGTACCAAGAGATAGCAATATACAGTTCAAAACGTATTTTATAGTTTCATTCCTAAATACTAATGTCTGATTCTGAGTGCCTAATAATTGCTATCTCGTCTGAGGAACGAGCATTGATAGAAGGTCGTAAGGCAGAAGCCGCAGCTAAGCGCCGACAGGCCTTTGCAAGTGAAAGTAAGATACCTGTGGGAGTAATTTCCCCACCTCAGAGAACATCCGAAAAGTCCACAACACTTTCCAATCTTTGTCGTCAATACAAAAACACCGAGAACGAGCCGCCTAGACGTAAACGAGACAATTTCAGTCGCATCCTTAGGGACCTTCACCGCCTTCAGCTACCCTTAATTAGTCCGATAAAGACTCCCGAAAAATCTGCATCATTACCACACCCCCGCATCCAGCAGCTGAAGAGGGAAGCCAACTTCAAGCCGAAGCCTGTGTCGGACCGAAAACGCCGCCTCCTAAGGGAGCTCTTCTAGAAATGGTGAGTGGTCAACACGCCTACCCCTTTATGAAAAGTGAGAATTTTCCCGCTCTGCTGAGAGACTGTGTTGTGTCGACTGCCCGGGAAACCACTCTCCTTGGGACATTTAGCAGCCTCTCCTCCCCTTCAGGGAACTCTCGTGCTCAAACCTCATTGCACCCTGAAGGAAACATAAAATCAACCCCTTTGCCAGCAGAGTGGCAACAAAGTGTACTCTGCAGCTCTTCCTAGCAGACTGACATCAGATCAAGCCAACAGCTGACTCTCCACTCCCCCTCCCTCTGTCACTACTGCTGGCCGCAGGCTTTCTAAACCACCAGACACCACAGAGCACACCACTTCCAATCAATGTACAGTCAGTGTTCATAATCAGGAAAAAACTTTGACAAAATGAAATACAATAACACAATAAACTTTTAACCAACTAAAGAAGGGTAATAGAGTACTTTAGATTACGCAGCATCAAGTTTAAAGTCATTAAAAAGTAATAATGAAATACAATATTAAAGGCTTAAGTTGGCAATAAAATAATCCCAAATGTATTATAAAAATACTTAAAAAGTAGAAAAGAAATTTAAATGACAGTAAACATTACAATGTGGACAAAAAGCCACAGTCTTCTTGATGAAAGTTTGGAAAAAAGGTTACGAAGTTGCCGTGTAAGAAAGATAAATGTGGGGCTATTACACTCAGACTGCCATTGGTTTACAGACAAGTAGACAAAATTGGAAAGACGTAAATCATCCAACTTGTCGGTCTGCAAGTGCCTACGAGTTCTTGTTTGCGTCTCTCTTATACTTGTAAGAAGTCATCAGTGTTCATGTTGATTGCGTAACATTATTTTCTTTTAATACTTTTGAAAAGTCAAGTTTAAGTTTTTGAAATTGAATAACATGGCAAGGTTGAGGTACTCACAGGCTGGTAATTCTTGATAGTTTCACACAAGTAAAAGGACGAACACATACTGTCCACACGTCAGCTCTGAGTCTCTGACATGTATGCATTTTTCTTCTTAAATATCATGAACGCTACAGGAATACAGTATCAAACACGTCCTAACTTACGACGTTACTACGGCTAGCGTGTGTGTCGCATACTATCGGGTCTCGTTGTATTATTTATATATTTATGGCGAAAAACACATACCCGCCAGGGAATCAGAGCTGGCGCACGGACAGTAGTTGCGTGGGTGCTCCGTCGCGTGACATTACGCTGGTTAAGCCAGCTTCATCAGGTGGTGAGCACACTTAGTGCCTGAACTCGCTGCCTGATGAAGCTGGCCTAGCCAGCGAAACGTCGCGCAACTATGTGTTCGCCCTTTCATTTGTGTGAAACTATCAAGAAATACCAGCCTGTGAGTACCTCAACCTTCTGTCGTATTATTCAAGTGGTGTAACCTAGCAGCCAAAGTCTTTTCACTTAAGTTTTCGTAAGTTTGTGTTTTAACATTTTATTAATTTGTTGCAATTTATGGTGTCACAACACCACTTGTTGGAGTTTGGAATAGTGATATCACCTCCTTGCAGTATTAAAATATATTTGAGCGTTCTTTTGCATTTCCATTTAGAAAAGTTCTTATGCACAAAAATTACTAGGAATATTTTCGCAAGTTTTAGTTTTTACCCTTTCTGTTATTAATTATGTGGTATTATTTTACTGTACTTTTTGGTGTGCACAACTTAACTGGCATTATATGATGACAGTATACTAAGAGCCGGTTTCACAATGCGTGATTTTGTTCCGATTTCATCTGATTAAATTTTAAGTGAGGGTTAGCAACGTTTTCCGTTTCTCAAGTTATAATTAATATAAAACATTTTTTTCACTAATGGTAACCATTGGTTAGGTACCTCAAACACAAGAAGTACCAGTTACAAAGTTAATCAGAACTTTTAACAGATATGGCATGCTGTGTTTTTAGGCAATAAAACATTAGAACGGTGACGAAAACATGATCATATAATTACTAAACCAGAAAAATTAATTGAATGTGAATTTATATTAGGAAGTCATCATTTCTTGCATTTTTATTTTAGTGAATTTTATTCTAAATGATTGTATAACTGCAAGTACAGTGGTTGTTTCTCATTTGAGGTTACGACAGACCAAATTTTTTTAAAAATTGATTGTTGTAAATAATGTTAACATTACCCAATATTGGTATATTGAAAACGAATTTCTTGCCAATAGATGACTGTTTTTGTGAAGCTATTTTATCCACACAAAAATATTTACATAGCACTATTGCAAGAAACGTGTTTCGTGTTCCCACATGAATAAGTATTTAGCTTATAAAATTTATGTTACCGTTTTGTTTTTACTGTTGAGAAGAAATGGTTAGTTTTGGTTAGGTTATTTAGGAAGCTACTTATTTATTTCTTTATTTAATAAACGTGCAAAATTCATAAATTTCTTGCTCAAACATGCTGTAAATCAACCTAAAAAATTTTGCTGGGTGAAATAATTAATATTAATGTATTTTATGTCCAAGCTGTTTCTAACTCATTGATTATCACAGGACAACAAAAAGCGTTAATTTTAAACATTTCAAAATTTTAAACAAATATTGTTATTTCTGAAAAGGAAACTATTTATTATTTGGCTTCAGTCATGAATTTATACTTGCCGAATATAAATAATACAAACTAGAGAAAGTCTCATGCAGTCAGTCTACACTATTATGATCATTAACAGCAAAGTATGTATAACCATTCACGATAAAACAAAACATTTTTTCACTACAAGTTTGCTTACTTTCGTCCATGTTTATAATCTTTTGACTCTTTCATCCAAATCTGTTGAAATGAATTTCGACAGCAGTCCGTATCTCATCTTGATGACATCTATTTACTCTTTGCTATTCCTTTTTCATGTCTATCTTTTTCTTTTTTTGTACTTTGCTTTGAAAGTTTTATTGGTATGCGGACACACGAGGAAGAGTGTTGAACTCTGCTGCGTTTGTCTTCCATCATTCCTCTTTCTGTTTTCAAATCACTTCAGTAGTGTTTTTATACGTTCCATAATATGAGAATATTTTAAAACTAGAATATGTAATTAAAAGTTCTTTTTCAGAAGTGCTTAAAAAAATTACTGGAAAAAGCACGTTTAGGCTACCTCTTTCGTTCATACTGTTTACAAGAAAATTTTATCCGAGACTAATAAATGGAGTGAACGCCCAATCGCAGCATGGTTGCCACATTTACCTTTACCAGTACTTAGCTAACCACAACATTCTTAACCAGGAGTAGTGGTTTGAGAAATGGTATGGTGTTAACGAGTTTTGTTTATAGTATTTATCATATGGTCAGCTAATCATCACTTTGAACAGAGATTGGGAAACATGCCCTTAGTATTTGTGTTTGTTGTGTACAATGAATAGGGACAAGAGTATATGTTAAATTGAATACGAAGAAAACAGAAGTAATACCAAAATGCACGTTAATACATTTCCAAACACAGAAATTAAATTAAAATCACAAAATAAAACAAAATCACTCAGAACTCTGTATGTATTTGTTTGTAAAATGTTAATTGTTTAGTCTAGAAAAATTCTTTGAATTAAATGTTTTAATGTACTCATTGAAGGAAAAATGCATTGTCAGAAAATTTCAAACTTTTCACTAGGATAATTTGAAGTCCTGAATATGGATTAGGCCTGCAATGTTTATATTCGGATGCCCATCAATCTGTTATTTGTAGGAAGCTTATTCTCAGTATCGTAGCTTTATAAAAGTTGAAGGTTACAATTTAACGTGGCTGTCTGGTTACTTAAGCATCGTTTTGAACCATAAGAATTGCTTACAAAAATATAAACAATGCTGTAATCTAACATTTTAAATACAAATTATGTATTACAATTTAAGATAAACAAAATTATACTTACAGAGTACCTTGAAGCTTGATAGTGTAAATATCAAGCACTGTGGTACTTTGTAAATACTGGTGTACCTTAAATTTTAATATGTTATAAGTTGCAGAGTAGCCTTTTTCTTTTCTTATCAATCATTTTAAAAACTAAATTGACGTAAAAATAAACCTATATCATCTTGCCCCTAACAATGAATGATCATGACCTATTTTTCCCACACATCCTTCATAGCAATAAAGGTAGCAATTATAACCTGTTGTGAAGTCAGCAAAAACTAAACACTAATTTTTTTTCATTTTAATTTTTAGTTTTTACCACAAACCAGTTACAGTCCTGTGTGTCAGTCATGTGTGGCTTCCTTTCAAATTCATTAAGTGTATATTTTACCTAAGTTTTAGTTATTCATGAAAATCATGAAATAGTTACATGTCTTAGCTTTAAAGTGATGTCAGTTTTCAGTTTCGTATTTTAATATAAATCTTGTTCACCATTTAATAAATGTGAATTAATCAGCTAGTATTTAAAAAATATTGTAAGATTGAACTTGTTACATACCTGTAGCTTTTAAGTTTTGCAAATGCCCAGTTTATTACCATAAGCAAAATATTTTATTGATTCAATTTTATAGCGCTTTTGGTACTACTTGTATTTGCAGTCATATAGGCATTTTCCATCTAACCTGCCAGTACTTGACTGGCTTGGGACACACTTCATTGAGATGCGAGCCCCTAGCAAGGCTATAGTCTACTTTGAAAGAGCAGCACTTGTCCAGCCGTCTGAGGTAAAGTGGCAACTTATGGTAGCATCCTGCCAGAGGCGTATGGGCGACTACCACCAGGCACTTGCTACATTCAAAGATATCCATCGCAAGTTCCCTGACAACATTGAGTGTAAGAAACATTGTACTGCACTGAAAGTTACATTTTCTGCTGCAATCATTATGTTAGTAAGTTTAACTGTATTGAATGTACTGAAGACATCCTCTCTGTGTGTCGTTCATGTCATCTGAGATGCATAGTTTTATTTAGTTTAGAGTTAGTTTTCTCTGGCGTATGAACTGTTCTAGCATGATAAGAATTCCTGTTTTCTTACAAAACTGTTAAAAGTGCCCCTAGTATCTTTATCTATTAAAAGAAATCATACTACTAAAAAATATCTGTGTTTTTAAATAACGGCATGCCTATGAGAACATTGTTTGCGACCCCTCAAAATTACTAAAATCTGCTTTTTCAGATTACTCTACATGGAAAAATACGAACAAGATTTACATGTCTCACACGTAGAAGCCTGCATTGAATTTGACTACATACCGTAGTTTTGAAACCTCCCGTAAGTCAAAACTGGACTTCTAAACTCTCTTATCTTTAAGATCCCTATACAACAAGGGCTAGACGTTGCGTTTGAGGTGATGAGAGGGAGGCGATAAGAACTAGACTAGCTCATGTGTCAAATAGAGAAGCATAGTTTTAAATGTGTTTTCTTTTTGTAGATAAAGATATTTAACGCACATTCAGTAGTATCTCTGAGAAAAACTTTCTCCTAACACGTTGCACCAATGCTCATGCAGCAGCTGTATAAGACTTTTAACATTTGAACACATGAGAATAATATCAAAATTGAAGGGACATTATGTTTGTGCATTTGTTTTAAAGGTGTTCTCAGTACAATAAACTTCTGATTATCGTGCACAGATTAACTGGTTTGCAGATTATCCATGTGGCATTCTTTGTAAACAAATGTATAAAAATAGTAAAAACCTTTTCGGAACATACCAATTTCAACTCTGGCATGCGAGAATTGACTAATGACAATGCGCTAGAATAGATTAACGAGATTTCAGCATAAATTTTTTCTTGTGTTTGAGGGATTCATGCTCACATGAATGTTTAAATTAAGATTTACTGAGCAGTATATGTGCATTTGATATTATGTACAATATTGTACCATATATTGGTATTGGGTAAATAGGTTTGTGTTTAAATGTACATTCAGCTCCTAACTAATTAGCCAAAGGGGTTAATGCCGCAGATTATTGAAAATTGTGAATACTCTGCAATAACATTAAAAAATTTATCTATGAACCTAGTAAATTTGCTGTCCACTAAATATTGAGGCTTAAATTATGATTGCGACACTGAAATCACTATTATAGCATTGTAAATTGAAGCCATGTCGTAAAATTATTGGTGTGCTATCCAGACTTATAAAATTAAGATTTTCCTGTGCAATTGTTTTTAAGAAAGAATTTTTAGTTTTCAGCAGGTAAGCCACAAAGTGAATTATCAAGAGTTGGCTGTAATTATAAATATCTGTAAGCTATTTGCTATTGTTATACGTAGTCTATTATTGACTAGGGTTTATTTTTTAAACCTGTTGATGTTAATTTTAATTGATGTCTACTATAGCTACCAGAATAATTGAGTTTATTGCCACTCTAAAATGGTTCCTTCTGAAACAAATGTGATTAAAACCATTATTAAAACATAAATGTAAAATTTTTGTTAGACTGGGTACATTTTAAAGAGGCATGTACTGGTAAGTGTAGTTTTGCTTCATTATAACCATGCAAGAAGATATTATTCTTAGTCAATAGTGGTGGTGGCCCCCTTTCTACCTAAATGTTACCTTAAATAGTAGTCTAGTGACCTTATTCCTCTCTCTCTCTATATTATGTTCAGGTACTTTATTAATGTGGTCAATGAGAGGAAGATGCTGTAAACTTGCTTCCACTGCTCGAAGCCTAATTGCAGCAGCAAACACCCTGGGCATTTCCAACGCTCAAAGAACTAAGACGTACCTTTCAGTGACTTCCATTATTCGCAATTGGTACTGCGCTGGAGAGCCCTCTTTTGAAAATAGTGTTCTAGTATTTGATTCTGGCACCACTTATAATTATTGCAGGTTGTGATAGCTCACAGGAAGATGGGAAGGTCATTAATGGGGGCGTGCAAATTAAAGGTTTTAATGGACAAGTCTATTAAAATTGGATGGCGTATTTATTGCCCATTGCCACTCCCAGTTGCCCCTGATAATTAATCTCCTGCCAAACCTAGGACAGATCCTAACATTGTGACAACTCCATAAGCGTCACGTCATACATGCCCTGCATAATGACCACAACAAGATTATTTGTATCATATGACTAATCTCCGATGACTGCAGAGCTAACACAATACATATCAGCAAAAGAATACAGTGAAATTAAATCAAAGAATAATAATGTACATCTTGCACTGGCTTTTGCTCACGTATATTCCCTCCGGACAGGACAAAATGAAGTGTGTTATATAAACTTCCTAATTGTTTTTGTTATATGCACTGTATTTTATTTTGACCTATCTCGTACCCCTGTATCATAAAGGTACTACTTATCTTTCTATCAATAAACCATTTCTTTTAGAATTAAAAAAAATTTTGTAATATTTTGTAGTATCAGAGCAGTTAACAATGCTCTATTTAGTTTGAGACACAACTGTTTGTAGGTCCTGAGAGATGGCTTCAATCCTGAGGGATGAAAATGAATGCCTGTTTCTTTTTTTTTTTTTTTTTTCCTCTGCCCTCTCCTTCCTCAGCACCCATTAAAAGCTGAAAAAAGCTGTGGACTCCTTAGACAGTATTATCTCCTAGGGTTTTGTTGGTCTACAAGGAATCACGTCAGCATTCTCCTGGAGGAATTTCAGAAAAGAATATCTCTTAACATTGAAAATACTTTATACTGAACAGCAATTAAATGGAAATCTCTCTGTAAGGGTTTGAATAGTATTACTGTACTTTATAATGAAAAGCACTTTAAACTGAAGTAATTAAAACAATATTTCACTGTACACTTGCAGATGCCAAAGGTTAGGTAGAGAGAGGAGCAAGCAGGGAGAGTGAGTGAGTGAGATATTTTGGTCAGCGCTCAACATTGCAGTCTTCAGCACTGGTGAGGGGTGACATGATGTCACCATGGGGCAGCGCCAAAATGAAAGAGCGGGGAAAACTGGAGGTTCCCGAGAAAACCCACCGATCAACGGCATCGTCCAGCATAATTCCCACAGGGAATGGAACCCGGATTACAGGACTAGAAAATACCTTTGTGTGACAGGTATGAACAGCTGATACTGGCAGTCACGGAGCACCCAAGGGTTGGTGAGAATCCTCCCATTTAACTTGAGCATGCTGGTGTAGAGTGGGATGTTTGACATACAGGCAGTGTGCAGTTGTTGTGCAGATGGCTAGACTCATGTGAGACATGTTTGCAAGCTGTAGGCTTGTCATCAAGAATAGTGAATTCCAAGGAGGAGACTTACAATGTCTGCAGTCCATCATGGCGGAGATAACTTTTTAAGTACTGTACAGTATCACCATTAATGATGTTTCGTACTGTATTCATTTTTTTCATCAGTATTAAAGATTTTGGTAATTTATTTACATAAATTAAAATTTCCAGAACTTGGTGCTATCATTGTCGCAAATTTTTTAACTCTTGAGTTTTTTTCCCCAGGAAACACATTTTTTTCTATGAGAACTATATTTGTTGTAGCATTTTTTAATTTATTTCTAATTTTTTTTTTTTTTTTTTATTGGTAGCCAACATACCAGTTCATTACTGTACCTTTTGTTCTGTTGAGTTTATGTCAAAAAATTTAATTTTCTATAAATTTTTTTAAGGTTTGAAGTTTCTTGTGCGCCTGTGCTCTGACTTGGGTTTGAAAGAAGCTGCAGATTTTGCTGTGGAACTGCGCAGAGCTGAAAAAGCTAAAGATGTTCGTGAAAGAATTGGCAGCAGCAGACCAGGTAATTTATATAATTTTCTGCTAAGTCGTTATGGTGGATTACAATTTATATAGTACGTTAATACTTTTACGTCACATATTACATGCAATGCTATAAGAAGAACAGCTATAGTTTATAATGTGTAGAACAGGAAGGTGTACTTGCTTGTTTGTTTGAATGAATGTACTGTATTTATTTTTACTGTACATAATTGTGAAGCCCTATACGTGTTTTATTTTATAAACTGGGTGTTAATATTTTCGAATTTGTATTAACAGTAAAATTTTGTGTAGTGTGTCATGTAAGTATTGAGTTTCAGGTTTCTACTATGATGATATTGCAAAAAAGCAGAATTTATAATATCAAATTTTTTATGTTATGTTTCTGAACAACATATTTTCTATCATGAATAATTTATTGTGTATGTAAACAAAGAAAAGGTGGGAAACGGCCGCTAGCCTAAAACATAAACAAAGATGTAGAAGTACTTACAGAATTGTATTAGCAGGTAGGAGAACATAAAACACAGATGGACAATACCTTTTTCGCACGGTTGCGTGGTCGCCACGTTTTGCTTGGCTTGGCCAGCAAAGTGTCACAACCGCACAAAAAATGTGTTTTCCGCCTATGTTGTCCTACCTGCAAATATGATTATGTAAGTACTTGTGCATGTCTGTATACATGTTTTATTGATTGTTTATGTAATATGCCATTGAATCATAAGTGACAGCCTACTTTACAAGTTGTAATTTTAGTTATCCTTAAAATATTGTTTGTTTTGATTGATAGTTACTTTTTAATTTTTTTCGAAATTAAATTAAGTTAATCCTAATTTATTCCTAGCCATGAACAAGACGATCAGTTAATTAATCATGTATTTATTCATAGTCATTGTTTACATTACTCTTAAGCTGTGCTGCCAAATTAGTTACCATTTAATATTTACTAAACGTGTACATATAGTGACTGCAATATGAAGTGTGAATAGCAGTTGTTAATCTGTAAGGTTTTCTTAAATCGTGGATCTGCAGAAACATTTCATCAATATTATTTGTGTTGTACATAATCATGTAGGCTCATTGCGGAGCGGTAGCAGTAAGTCATCCCGCAGTAGCCCTCTGAGCGACAGAGCGTCCCCAATCTCTGCTGGCGCGAGGAACAGCCCTGTACAGCCTCACTCACGCGGTGTGTCTGGTGCAGCATCCCGACTCAGCAAGATGTCACTTGTGGAATCTGACAATGAGACATATGCACCCGCACAGAGCAAAATAGGTGTGTTGTAACTCTGCATGCAGTAACACACTTATGATTTGGATATTAACACAGTGATGATCTTTCCTGGTCTTAGTCATTAATTAATTTCTAATACAGTATCGATTTACAGTATTTGTAAAACTTTTCTCAAGGCTAATTGTATCTACTGATTTCCATTTAGATTTGTTTACAAAAGTGTACATACTGTAATATAAGATTTATTTCTATGGAAGCAAAATTGTCATGCTGTTATAAAAACCATGAATACTTACATCTTACAGTTTGAGTTGTTGTGTCTATGTTTGCCAGTAGTGACAGACTGTATTTCATGGTGCATTATAAATGCTGTTTTTAATAGTTGTGAGTTGTGGAGTAGCTATAGACAGGGGTAGGGGTGTTGAGGTTAAGAAGTGAAAGTTAGCCGACACCAGGATAACCTATGTTCCTCAGCATTTATGCATTGGCAGGCATGAGAGCAGTGGATGTAGTGAGCGCTGCGAACATAGCATCAGAGCAATACACAGAAAATCATTCTGTGTCTGAGTGCCCTCCCTTACATCTGTTATGGCTGCAGCCTGGAGAGTTTATAAGGGCAGATAGCTGGCGTGGTTGTTAAATTTTTTTAATAGCTTGTTAAGACATTAGTAGCTGTACAGTCTACCATTGCAGTGGCCAGCCAGAGGTTACGCTGAGGAATAGCTTTTCTGCAAGCATGGTTACTTGTCTGCAGTTGAAACATGCATATTTCATCCACTGATGTGGTGTGAAATCTGCTCCTGCTAATACCAGGGACAAGTAATTTTATCTTCTTTTTTTTTTTTTTTTTTTTTTTTTTCTATTTGGTTAAAATCTTAGGTGTTTAGCTATGGTAGAACACCCTTTTTTTAAGCTTGTCAATTTTACATTTTCACACATTTTACACTCGCTTTGTGTGGCCCTATTTGCTGCTTTCATATTACAAATTTCCTTTTTACACTTACCTGCAGTTCACAAAAATTTTTCCAGATGCCTTGGGAAGTGTATTAAAGGAGGTCTGCTATACATAGTTCAGCTCTTCTTTTTAACAACAGTGCATTGTACCGGGTCAGATGATCACACAGTTTATCTCAAAACAAGCTTTACTATGCTGATTGTGGTGTCAATAACGAACATCATCTTTGTTGGGGTTGATTTTTGTGATTTATTGACCCAGATGAACGTTCATTGTTTGTTCTGATCTTCCCTTTCGAGAAATGTTGTGGTTTTCACTGATAAGGGCACAGTCTTCTGAGAAAATGTAAAGAGGAGCATAACATCCAGTAGAAGGAGCAAGTAGCCATGCAGAGCACTATAGGTCGTTCGGAATAAAGTGAGCACTAAATATTTAACCTTTGAAAAATATTACTAGCTGTTACTGCATATAATTCAACATATAGTTGCCTTACTGCTTGTATGGTTGGCAACGAAATTATGCTATACAGTTCTATGCATTTATTATTTTCCTATTTAAATTCAACGATACTGAAACAAAATCAATGGCAATCGACATATTGTATTTCATATAAGTAATAATCTTTTTTTATCAAACTATATCGATTCATACTGACTTTACATTTTAGCTTACATGTGCAAACATCAAGTAATGTATCCAGAAAGGTTAGATATTTCCTGACATAAGCCATTACGCACGTAAAGATACGAATTGGCCGAAAGTAGATCTTTAGCAGCTTTTTAGTGCTCACTTTATCCCGAATCGCCTATATTCCAGGGTCATAATTCAACAACTAAACAATTGCCTGTGCCAAGAGGTGCCTGACTTTTGATAGCAGCACTCAGAGGAACTTTCTGACAAAGTGGGTTACCCACTGATTTCAATTCTCTGTATAGCCTTGGAGTCAACCATTTGCAAGGGGATCTGGTTATACAGTTGCAGTTTAGTGCTCTAAAACCTAAAAAGTAGCATCTTTGGGTAGTGTGGGTCACCCATCCCAAGTAATCTACAGTGAGCAGGATGCTTCTTCTGTCAAACTCTAGAAACCATCAACAGAACCTCGGGATTAACATTGGCACCCTTCCTGTTTCCAGGGACCTAAATTTTTGTAGTTGGTAGATTTTTTTATTAATTGAAATTCTTCCAATAAGGCACTTGCGAACTGAAAACGTAATGCGCTCAAAGAAAACATAATTATTATAATGTGCAAGTTTGTATGTAGCACGTTTCTGTAAATGCTATTGCAAGTGTAGTACTTTGTCACTGCATTGTTATAAATTAAAAACTTATTAAAATTCTGTTTTGTATTTATTGTTAGGTACGTACAGTATTGTTTGTGATCACACTCATTCAGATTAGCAAGGTTCCCATTCATGGGAATGTTCTGTATTTATTTTACCACAAATGTAAAGGGAATACTTATTTATTTTTTATTTACTTTTTTTAAATTAAAACATTATATTAACAATGTCTTTACTAACCTGGTTTGTTTGTATAACCTACTCTTAACTTTTTTATGCATATACCATATTTTTATTTATTTACTATGCACTTATCAGGACTGGTCACAAACTAAGCTATTAAAGCATAATGCCTTTTTCTGAGTTTGCAGACATGTCTTAGATACAATGCACCTTTGATACATAATATGATGTATTTACATATGTAATAGTTTATATGATACTATTTCAGACGCCAGCTACAGTGACCCGCTAGGTCCGGCAGCTGAGCGGCCGAGAACCTCTGCCGGCCGGAAACCACTACAGGAAGATGAGTTTGGAGATGATGAACTTGGTGATGACCTACTACCAGAGTAACGCAGATTTCTCATTGTGCAGCTTGTGTTTGCTGTCGAGGTGTCGAGATACTGAGATATTGTAGTTGCACAGTGTTTTCGTGGCCTCTTTAGCGGAAACAAAAATATACCAAATACTTTGGCACTGTGTGAAAATTGTAAATTTTTAAAATATTTATTTTACTGAGTCATATCCAGCTGTGGTTAAATTTCTGGTTCGAAAAACAATCACAATTCTGTATCTAGCTAGTACACATTTTAAATAAATTGTCACCTTTTAATTTTAATTAATTACCTCTGTTTTTCATATCATAGAACTTGTGTGTCACATTATGAAACTTGTTGTGTTACAGAAAAGTGTATTGCTCAGTTATTTGAGTGGCAATTATATTTTTATCATCTGTGTTATCAGATTATGTAGAACTCCAACTAAAAAAATGTCACGGTTTCTAAAAATTTTGTAGCTAAATCAGTGTTTTGTTAGATCAGAGTTAGTAAAATCTGAGTTCTACTTTTCTTGTTGAGTAATTTATATAATTATGATGAAAATCTTTTATCTATAAGTTCACTGTCGGAAGGCTTACTGTCAAAAAGAAAGTTTGTATTAGGTAGAAGAACTTGAGGAAGTAGGTATGTAGCAAGCAAGAGAGAAGAAGAAAAAAACGAGAAGGCATAAAATATTGGTGAATTTGAAGTATAAGACAAATGAAATGCAATTTTAAGAGTTCGAAGGTTTATTGCTTGCTGCTGGAGGAACTGTGTGGTCCAGAGAGGAAGTAGTAACCCCTCACTCTAGACCTGTTACAGGATTATGTTATCGGACCTCATGCTTCTAGGTGTCCTCCAGCTCCTCCCAAAGGCTTAAGGGTGCAAAGCCAAAGAACTGTTCCAAGACCAATCAACCAATCACTTCCAGCATTGGAAAACAGCGACAATTTATGTAAATACATAAGTAGTATTATTGGTAAAATAATTATTGTAAGGTTTGTATCATGAAATGTAAGGGTCTTATGTCATTAGTGCTATAAATTTCCATAAAAAAAATTAATCAAATAAATGATGGCATGACCAGGAAACAGGATCTCGTTGGGGGACGTGGCATATTTACTAGACGGATTGGCAGCTATAGTGCATGGGGAAATGCTAGTTCTCACTTAGTGTGTAAGTTTTTGCGAGAGTTTTTGTCAGTTTGGAGTGGGACTTTGTTGGACAACACCAAGGAGGGAGGGTGTGTCAATGTGGGTGAAACATTGCAAAATTTGCGTGTGACGTTTAGGACTTGGACAACAGAACCTACAGAGGTGAAATGTGTGTCTGCATCACTGTGAGTCAGTGTTATACTATAATTTGAAATAGCATTTTTTTATTTTGATAACAATAAGGACTTTGCCAGCAGAACCCCTGGAGGCGAAATGTGTTCCCGCATTGTCACGAATCATCGATACACTATAATTTTAAACTCTATTTTTGATTTTTATAACACTTGGCAAGCCACACCTGCAGAGGGCAGACGTGGAAGACACGAGTCCGCAGTTAAGAGGCATCTTAAGCTGTATGTTGATGTTAATAAGACTTGACCATATCTAAAAATGTTGAAATTGTACCTTCGTGAGTTACATTCGAGAGAGGTAGCCGAGAAAGACATGAGTCAGCAAATTCAGAATCACGCTTCAGAATTTGATAGCATTTCACAGACTTTGGAGACTTGGGCCCGCATCAAATCATGATCAGTTAATTTTAATATCGGAGATACATGAGAGTACAAAACGCTTCAATTAAACTACTTGCTTTGTGTAAAAACTGGTGTTTTTGCCTGTCTGTTTTAAAATGATAAATGACTGCAAAGGTCTAGTCCCATCTAGTTATAACTCATGAGACAAGGCAGTGTTCGTATGACAACTAACTTGGCTAAATTATTTGATCTACTACTACAGAAGTCATTCTATAAAAAAATAATAAATAATACATAACTGTATTTCCCAACTTAGAGGCAAGAGGACTGGCACAAACAGACTTACAGGTAAAGTAGACTAGCTCCACCACCCTGAGGTGAGAGGAACGGTGCACGATAAAACACTGAGTGAAATAATCTGAGGTGAACGTGACTACACTACCAACATTGACATGACCATAGTAGTGTGCAAGGCTTCCACACATCTTCTCTAGTCTAGTTTCAATGGCAACTAAGGTCCCGGAACGAGATGTCAGTGAGGAACACCTGAATATCAGCGGAGTTGCGGTACCTAGAAACTGCTCGACTACACAACACAATGTGAGGTGCAGCACCTGAAGTGGCCTAATTATAGGTCAGTGATGCAGCTTGAATGCAGTGAGGTGAGCATCGATTATTGTATTTTAGCAATCAATTATGCTGAGGAGAGTAACAACTTCATAGTAATTCATAATGAGTGTAGAGAATGAGAATGAAGTGCATCATCTACAGTAGAACCTCAATATATGCACCAGCAATCTATCATCATCATTTCCAGAAACTTAAAAAATGCAAGAAGTCCTAATAATGGTTATTTAAATACAGTATGTTGGTTTCCATTCAACAATAATACATACTCTTATTTAACCGCTATTGTAAAATGAAATATTAGAAAAAAAATTTTAAACGACATAGGCTGGAATGCAATTGAAGTTAGTGTCTGCTTAGTTACACAGAGTGCGCATGTGCCAAGTTAGGCTGTGCACTCAACACCAACATTCGCAGCAATATGCAGACTGCACTCAACGCTGGCTGCTATAAGTATGACATTCTAGTTTATATTATATATTAATACTGTACTTATATCTGTGAGCCATAATATTCTTCTGAGGATTTTTTATTTTTTCTGTTTACATATTTTTTAAAATTTGTATATTTTAATGACACTTGTAAACACAAATCACTGCCTCTGTCTGTAATGAAATAAATTGGTATAGTGACCTGCACAGTAGTACATTCTGACAGAGGACTGAAGCACTATATCCATCTTAGTGTATTAATTATGTATACTGTAGATATTTCTATGGGGTGGACTTAACACAGGCATCCATTCAATATTACCTCAAATAAACCACAGAGTCTTATTCTGTGCTTTAAAATAGCCAGAGTTTTAGTAATAAAACTCTAATACAGTTTATATTCCTAAAAAGTAATACATTTGAGATTACTGCTATCCTTCCTTCTTAAACTTCAAATTACTGTCATTCAACTAGAACTGTTCTATGTTGAGTCCTGAACTTTTTAGTAAATAAAATCACTCAAAAGTGATGAAACAAAAGTGGGAAAATTATGAAAAGTGGTGAAAAGAGTTTTTGCAATTATTTGTACAGTATCTACACAATTACCAACTTACATTTCAATGCACACATATATTTCCAGTTTTTCTTATGGGATAGTACCTATTAGCTTTTAGGACTGCTGCTGTAGTCTTCAATGCAAACTTATAAGCTGCAGCTGTCCTTTTATTTTCACCTTGGAAACTACTATCAATCTATTTCTTAAGGCTGGTATTCTTTTACCTTGATAATACAGTAAAACCCTCTTAAGAAGTTTCCCATTTAAGAAGTTTCCTGCTTAATAAGCATAATCATTTTTCACTTGTCTGTATGTACATGTGTAATTTGACCCTTTTAAGAAGTTTTCCTGGTTAATAAGCATTATTTTTGCTTCTCCCAACACAAACATCTTAACAGGGTTTTA
>PNEQ01002110.1:0-16605 GCA_003012365.1 Medauroidea extradentata | reverse complement strand
TTTTTTTTTTTTTTTTTTTGCTATGCCTACCTTCACAAATTGAGTCACAGGCAATTTATAATTAAATGTGTCATACAACGTATAGCACTAATTACCATGAAGTCGCAAATATAAACCATCCATGTTTCTAAACCCAAAACAGTCTTCGTCACTGGCACTAATGCATGTTCGAAAATATTGCCCGTAAAAATAGACAGTCGCCATCTTTGCCTTCATGAGCAAGGTCATTAGAGACAATGCCAGACAACTTGGTGCACTGACAGGAGCCGGAAGAGGAGTTTCCTGGAGTGATTTTTGTTGATCATGGGAAACCGAAATAAGGATGGCGGGAGTCTGGGATCGAGCCCGGGTCCTTTCTAATGCAAGTCCAAAGTGTTTCAGTTGCACCATCTCGCTCGTTTATGGTAACAAAATTTTTGTGTTTGTAAATAAAATATCATTAGGCCACAGTTACACCAGTAATATTGATGTAATCAACTACCGACAGTGATACAAAATTATATAGTACAAACTATTAATGCTAGTGAAATGCATATTTTTTGGCTGCATTTAACTAGTACATGAATAATTGCTAAATTCAAGTCCCATGTAATTACAAACTTAACGGCAATGGCCGCCAACGTTCAACATCAAACTTTGCTGGGTTAAATCCTACATGGTGCCATTAGCTATGTATCTGCCCTTCGGCAGAATAATAAGTGAAATGTGAAAATATTTTAGGTATGTTTCTTTGCTGAAATGCCATAAACTTGTGTACAACAAGAAGGGCTATTTACTTTTTTTGCAATAATTGAAAAAAAAAATTTCACAGTCTGTAAAATCTCACAAATTTTGTGTATCTTTCAGGGCTTGTTAAAATTTGCAAAAAAAACTATAACTTTTTTTAAAATTTGCAAATTTGCCACGTGATTTTACGATTGTAAAATTCATGTGTATTAATGTGTGTGTGTGTGTGTGTGAATGTAAGATAGGAACACATTTTATATTTTGTACAAACCTGGATTAGTAAACCCGCAATAATTAGAGACCTAGCAGTTTTTTGTATTTTGATGTAGTTAAGTACATTCATAGATGCTATGATGTAATCAACATTTTCAACTATTACCATACTATAAAGCTGCCTGGGAGGTAGGCAGAATCTAAAATGAATTGCCTAAGCTTACTCCCATATTTCTTTTCTTTAGAGGGTGGAGTTATTAAAAAAATTTTAACTGAAAAAGCATTCACAGTATGGTAGTAGGTTGGCACTTTTCCACTCACCTGTCTCAGTACCTCCTTTATTAGAATTATTAGGTTTTCTTCGTAAGTTCAATAGCAGGAGGTTAACCTAAACTCGACACAACACAGGTATGTTCTTAAGTTGTGTCAAATTGTTACTCCTCTACATTTGTTAATTTTTATTCAGTAACAGTTTGGCAGGAAACAAGTAATTTTTTTTTTTGTTGATGATTACAGAAATAATATCAGCAATAGTAGTCTAACAGTGCTAGGTGTAGACAATTTACAAAGCTATTCTGCCTTAATGCCTCAAACATGACAGGGACTGGTCCCGCTTTATACAGGTAGGGGCTGTTAAGACTGCTCATGCAGTGCCTATCTCAGTGAGGTTACCATATTTTTGTTAACAAGAAATTTTATCAAGTATGTATATCTCTGGAGGTACGAAAAGTCTTGTAATGAGACTACTTGTCCTTGGGAATATTATCATTCCTATCTATTCGCACAAGCATTAGGGCCAGGACTTGGTACACACTTCAGTGACTAACATAGCAATTTGCTGAGTGCTCGGGATACCCTGAAGATAGATGCCTGCTGCAAGGTACTGCAAAAAGTCAGTACAAGATACCAAGACAACAGCTCCAGTAAGGAAGCTAAGACAACAAGCTTGACAATGGCCACGAAAATCTGCAATCGTCTGACCTAGCACCTATCTGGCATGATGCAAAAAAAAAGATTGGTCATCTGCTGAAGTATCTTAAGACATTCTTATAGACTAGACTCAACTGCATGACTAACCATACCAGTTATTTTGATAACCATGCACAGTATTTCCATTCAAAGGGCTGGTGTTACAGTTATATACCATTCATGGTAAAGTAAGTGCTTTTGAAGACAGTTTTATCAACAAAAGTAATCAAACAATAATCGGTATTCAGTATGGTGACATCTGTGACTTACATTGTGGTGTGTATACAAGTGGCAGAAAGATGTGAATTGGCTTGGAGGAAAATAATAGGTAACCAGGACTTCCAAAGTTTGAACTTTGCGGTGAGTAATCTAGATAATTTACTACTGCACATGCTTCTGTTTGGTCTTGTGTGTTTCATATTTTGTTTTACTGTACCTATATTTTTATTTTAATAAAATTCTTCACCATCTTTCATATTCATCAATATAAACATAGCGCATACCATAGCTCACTAACACTGACTCAATAAAATAGGTTGTTTCGTAGTACATACTATGTTGCACAGTACAGTTCACTTTTTTTTTAAAAAAAACTGTAACAGTCAGATACATACTGTACCCTCAGCATCTGTGCAGTCGTCATCTAGTTTCTCTCTTGACTTTGCACTATTAAACTTTATTCTTTGAACTGAGCTTATACAGTCGACCCACAGTAAGGGATGCAGTAACCGTGGCACCAGCGTGTCGTATATTGTGATGTATGTGCGTGACTGCAGTATCATCTGGTTCCTAACTGAAACATATTGTTTCATTAGTTTTTCAGTTATGTTACTGTGTCCTAATTAATAACCTTTGTGGATAAAAATACAAAAATACTTTTGGTACACATTATTACAAGTCATACTGTATTTATGTAAAATTAAAACATGAAATGGTGATTGACCTCGTGAGAATTATTTTTATTGAAATCAAATTATTTTCAAAATTGTGTAAACATGGAGATTTTATTTTATCAATTCCATACTCTTTCTGGCAGTTATTATGAGTTGATACCTACTTTTCATGTCATAAATCTAAAGTCTTAGTTCTGCATCTGCACACACAAAATTAACCGCCACTCCCTACTCAACCCACAAAATACCTAAATCTGCATTCCTGTAATTTTGTTTCTTTCCAAGCATATGTCACCCTAGAAGCACTTCTCAAGAATTAATAGAAAAATACTTATTTCAGAGAGAGCCCAAAAAAAAATTAGCTGAAACGTTAAACTGGTCTGTGAATTTTACCTAAAACACTTAAAAGTTCAATTTAGTTTATTATTGAAAACTTAATTTATTTTAAAATTAAACGTTGAAAATTCTTTGTCGTATTAGTAATGCATTGATTTTGTTCTGTTGCACCTTTCAATTTAACCCCAAATACTGTAGCCTACCATGAAAATTATACCTCAGCAAATTGTAATCTTTATCAAAAGGTGTTGACAAGAAAGGAAAAGGCAGGTGTTTGCATTATAGTACCAGGAGGTACATATAATATACTGTAATTCAGTACACCCTGCCAACATTTCCAGTGATCTGTTTTGGATCTTTCTTTCTATGACACTGAACCACACTGGTGTCTTTATTGATGATGTATTGTTGGGGACCTTTGTGATATTTACGTCTTGGCTTGGGAGCTACCCTTGGGACCACAAAATCACCCAGTTCCACCATTTCCTGCTGCTATAAAATATGCTTAAATGAGTAATGGTGGACCTAAACAGATATCACTTGTGCACATTTAGCAGTTTTCAAATAATCTTGCAACGACTGAAGCAGGGACAGATCTTGGCGTTTTTACCACCCGGGGCAAGAATTCTGATTTGCACCTAAATACTCTCTCACCGTTAATCCCTGAGTAAAACTTTTCAACAGCTTTGGCGTCCCCTCTAGCCAGACGCCCGGGGTGGGCTGACCCCCCCCCCCCCCCCCCCCCCCCCCCCCCCCCCCCCCCCCCCCCCCCCCCCCCCCACCGCCACCACCACCACCACCCTTTCCCAACCGTTTCTCTTATATATCCTACCCTTATCTGAACAGTCCTATATTTTAAATTAGTATGGTAAGAAAAGTGGGCCTTATGTCTCATTGACAACAAAGTCATTAGAGACAGTGACACAACTTCATAGAAGCTGGGAAAGGAGTCGGTCATGGCCTTTGTTAAGGTACCATCACAGCATTCATCTGGAGCGATTTCGGGAAACCATAGAAAACCGAAATCAGGATGGTTAGAAACGGAGGTCGAACCCGGGTCCTCCCGAATGCGAGTCCAACGTGTTACCGTTGAGTTACCCCACTCGATTTTAAGTCAGGAATGTGACCTGGTAACGGAGTATGGAAGTATTATTACCGGGTACACAGCTCTGCAAATGCAGTGTGTGTTGTCCAGCAAGAAGCGTCTTCCACCGGTGTCTGAATCGCAACCCAAGAGCGTGGAAATTGCCGACCGAAGGAGACGTGACTTCGAGCTTTGGCGGTGTCTGTACGGCGCGTGTTGAGGGTCTCGCTCGCGCCCGAGGTATAAGGGCTCAGACAGGATGGTGCCGGTTTTACAAGATGAGTGCGGTGCCTACGAAGGAAGACTAGACCTTTTATATGTATAATAAAAATTATTTGTATTTAAAAAAAAAATGTTGAAACTGAATATAAAAATTTTAAAAATTCAATATTTTTTTAAATTACAAATAATTTTTATTCTTTATTTTTATGAGCATGGCATTGTATGTAGCCTGCAATGTATTTATCCACTGTGACTTTTTTGAGTTTTGTATATCATTTGGTTTTAGTGTAGTCTTTAAAACGGAAACATGCAAAATATGACTTCAACAAGCCATTACGCGAAAACTATGAGAGATTATAAAATTTCATAAGAGCCAAATTTAGCCACATTTTGTGTCTAAAATAAGAAAAAAAAAATACCTGGTACAAATAAAAAATAAAAAAAAATGGTGACGAAAATTGTGGTAACCCACGCCCTTAAGGGCATGGGCCCGAGTATCTTCGCATTTAACGACAATTATTTTTTAAAACATAAATGGGAGCCGATATCGTAAAATCGCTTCGTAACTTTGTTATGACTGATTTAAACTGCATTCTCTAATTTTGTCGAGTCAGAAAATTGCAAAATACTAGTTGCTAATTAGTTAATTAACGAAATTTCCTTATAATTGATAAATTAGCTCTGCTCATCAAACGGTTTGTCTCGAAAAATTACATTGCATAGTAAAACCAATTCGCAAAAAAGTTACGAAGCGATTTTATGATATCGACTCTCGTATGCAATTTAAAAAATAATTCTCTCGAAAGCCGAGAAACTCGGGCCCAAGCCCTTAAAGCGTGGTGATCTGTAAAGTGTACACTCACGTGTGTTAAGTAGTTTTCGAGTAAACTTATGTCAGCCGAAGCTCTACACATCCGTACTTTAGTTTATATATTTCCGTTGCAAGCTAAGATTTAGAAACGCTTATTTGAAAAGTAATGCTGGCCAACAATAAAGTCTATACATTATATTCCAGGAGCAAGTCAAATCTCGCTGCATCTAGATGGAGATAAAATGGTTTTTAGCTTCGTGCGCAGAAGTGCTCCTGTTTAAGATAATAAAAATAAATAAATACAAATGCTGTTCTTGACGTGTGTATCCTACAGTATGTGGAAACCTAAATTAGTTACTGTAGGTACAACATTTATTAAATACATAGAATACATACTAAAAAATAGATCTCATATAGTAATTCACTGTCAGTTAAACATTGAGTGAGGCAACCACTGTTTTGAGGTTGAAGTGCATGCAGCCTAGTAACAGACAGTTTTTTTTTTTTTTTTTTTTTTTTCAAAGGTTGATTTATAAACCGTTCAGTTTATCGTAAATCACCAATACTACGTCACTTAATGGAGTAGGGCATGCGGCTGGCAATTGACTATTCACGTCGCAATTTCGCTTCTGTGAGCGAAGGTGCTCTGCTCTTCTCACGCAAACGCCTCTGTATAAGTTTCGTTAAGCATCAAAATTCGATGATATTTTTTGCCTAGTAGATATTTTATCAGCGGACGTTTATTTATGTAGCACTATGCGGTAGTATGCTTTACTTTCGAGTAAAAAATTAAAAATTATAGTTTTTAAAAATTAATAAATAAGGACTTGAAACCACACAATCTACAAAAATGGAAAACTGTCATTTTATAAATTTTAATATGGTAATTTCTAAGCCTGTATTATAATAACCGTATTTCAAAAATACACGCGTTTTTGTTTGAAAATAATTTTAACATCAGTAAACCTCTCGCGCAGATATTTTCAGATAGTAAAATTATTTTAAAATAAAAAACAAGTATTATTGAAATTCGGTAACTATAGAGGCTGAGATATTACCATATTAAAAACTATAAAAAATGACAGTTTCCATTTTTGTAGATTTTGTGGTTTCGAGCCCTTATTTATCTAAAAACAGTTTTTATTTTTTTACTTTAAAGTAAAGCATATTCCGCATTGTGCTATGTAAATAAACGTCCGCCGATAAAATGTCTACTCTCCAAAAAAATTCTCATCGAATTTTGATGAGTAGTTCAGATTTTATTGACGATTGAATATTCCAGTCGTCCGCTCGACATCGTACTTTTCCATGCCCCTTAAGAGGCGACGAGGAAGAAGTTATGTGAGGAAACAACACAACATCCATGCTCGAGTCGGGATTCGAACCCAGGACCTCTCGCACCGTACACCGGTGCCCAACTATGCTGCGGAGCTCGGCCAAACGATAAGAGCTACAATTGGTGTATAACCTATCTTTTCCCTTCAGCAGGGTCACAGCAACTCAAATTACCAAGGGGGGGGGGGAGTTTAATAAATAAATACTTTTCATCTTTAAGGGTGTACAATGGTCACCAACAAAAAAGTGACATTAAATTATGTACTAAATAACTAAAATAAATAGCATATAAAATTAGTGTATGCGTAGACAGGTACAGTACTCAAGGTTTATCCCTGCTTCGAGAATTTAGGAAAAAAATGAGGGGGGGGGGTACAAAATACCCTTGTGTGTTCCCGTTGCGCCCCTGCTCATTTTGCCTTCATCCGATATTAAAAAGTACGTCTCTAGGTGGTGTGAATTTTAATGTGAATGTGCCTGCCGGTTAAGAGTGGGGCAGGTTATGAAGGAGACAGGATATCGCAGACACGATGAGCGTTAAGTGGACACATCCTGGCCACATCCATAGTGCACTCAATGTTACGCCAACCGTTCACTGCCGTGCTGTCCTAACAGGCCTCAACGAGCTGCAGTAACGACCTTCCCCGCCTCCAGCGGGCTGAAATACTGCATGGTCCAAGTTCAACGCCCCGAGATTGATATTCCTCACTAAAATTGCCACTTATCTATAGATTTTCGAGGAAAATTATTTTTCTCTCTGCTGACGCACAGGCCACACTTGGATTGATTGTTAAAACAAAAGTGCACATTGCCAAAATTCTCTGAACAGCACATTTTATTGCAGTTGCTTGGCTTCTGTTAAATAGAAGTTGTTTCAATTTTTCCATACCACGCATAGAAGCGATTCATTCAAGACATGGTGAACTGAATGGTAAAATTATTTATACAAGAGTCCCTTATGCACACAAATAACATGCAGGAGAATCCTGCGAAAATATTAAAACATACGGTTTTTTTTTTCACCTGATAAAGGTCATCGAAAAACATGCAAAATAGTATATATTGATTTTATTCACTAATTACACTTTTTTTTTTTTAATTAGGACCTGTCCTGAATTTCGTGGTGTAAGAGCAAATGTGTCGAGTAATACATTTTCCTCAAGTTTAGTTAGTAACTAAGTAACACGTTTTAAATTAAAAAATGTTTGTGGCATTATTGAAATATCTTCTTGCATCCACACATCCCTTAATTCTGCTAGTGGCCTACTTTCAGGGATGCCCGTACTTCCAAGGCCTATTGCTAGAATCACAACAGCGCGACGGGAATAAATTAACTTGCCAGCCAATCAGTGTCGAGGCTTCTATGACGTCAACTCGACAAAAACGTTGATACGACACGATTTCCGAATATAATGTATTTCTGTGAAATTCGCGTCGTTGACGCGGTAAAACTTAAAAACACGTTTTAATTTTGTGCCCAAATGTTGGTTAAACTGAAAAATTACATTTATTTATCGTACAAGAAATTTTTGTTATCTTAAGCTAATCATAAACCTTTTAAGCTAACGTGTAATTGTTACTTTACTTTCACACGTTGTAGTGCTAGAGTGTACTGAAAATCTTGATATATAAAATGAACTGTCCTGATACACTCACTCACTCATCAACGCACAGCCCAAACCGCTGGACCCAGAACCATGAAATTTGAGGGAAGCTTCCCCTTGGCCCGTAGGCACCCACTAAGAATGGTTTTTCGAAATTCGATAATTAAGGGGGTGAAATATTTTTTCAAAGAATCCCTGATACAGTCAAACCTCTTTAATACAAACATGAAGGGACCAAAATTTTGGCTGTGTGTAATAATGAGGTTTGTATTAACAGGTGTTCACTAAAACCTTAAAAAGTTTCTAAAATTTTGGTCACTCTGTTTAGCCCCACAAATCAAATAGTCTCTTACCACAATGGCTTCCTTTTACTTGACAACTTGATATTTCATGGTTTAATGCATAAACGAAATTTTTATTAAACATTAAAGTAATTATTTCATTTCTTGACCCATTCCGAGGGGAATAAAAATCGCTTTACATTAATGAGAACTTTGTATTATCAGGGTTTGTATTAACGAAGTTCAACTGCATTTCATTAACCGGGAAAGCTATCATAATATTTTTTAACTTCATAATATTGCCCAAAGAAATGCATATTGGCGAATCTTTCGATTTTGCGAAATTCGAAAACTAAGGTGGTGAAAAGCCATAAAATGTGTTTTTCATTCATCCGTGATTTCTCCTAAACCATTTCAGATAGTGAGGTGATTTTTTCTTTAAAATGATGCTTAAGTAAATATCTAAAAAGTGTTTTTAGGATTTTTCGAAATTCGCCCTTGAAAGCTCTTAAAAAAATATATCGTGTTTTTAATTCATCTCACTTATCTCCTAAACCACCGGAAATATTGAAATGGTTTTTGCTTTAAAATAAATCTTACGTAAATATCATAAAAGTAATTTTAGGATTTTTCGAAATTCGTCCTTGAAAGCTGTAAAAAAAATTAAATGTGTTTTCAAATAATCACCTCTACCGTTTATACCCGTTGAAATATCGAGATGATTTTTTGATAAGAATGAAGCTTATGTAAATATCTACAAATCAAATTCAGGTTTTTGTGAAATTCAAAAATTACACAAGTAGGTGAAAAGCAGTAAATGTTACAGTCTCCCGAAAAAAGAGTATGATCACGAATAATTAATTCAACAGTCGTTTCTTTTTGCCAACCTACTCATAAATTAAACCTCTTTGGACTGTAACTTGTACATACGAAATAATTTTCACGGCCTGCCTTTAAGCATTCACTCAGGTTTTGCATAAAGTTTTGTGGTGTGGGAGGGGTGCGGTTACGAGTTCGTATCCCGTGCAAGACTTTGCGATGGGAATTACTATGACATCATACGAGCATATTGCGCGCGCTCTTTACACACTGAGCTAAGACAGTTAATTATAGTTCACTGTTATAGAGTACGCTAGCTGTTAAATGTTTTCATCGCATATTTTATCCAGAGTTACTGTTTACATCACATAATTTCACGCGGGCTAAGCCGCAGCCGGCCAGCTAGTATATTATAAATGAACTAAAAAAAATAATAACTTCAACCTCAATGGCTGTCGTAGTACAAGAGGTTAGTATGTGGTGGTAATGAACTACTTACGTTTAGTATTTTTATCGGCATTTGTCGCGCGGCAAGCAAACTAGTGTTCACAATAACAAGAATTTTTAGAGTAGCATCGCGTCGCTTCAGTTGCGCTCACACACCACTGTGATTCTAGCGTAATACGTTATTTCTGTCTTTACCCCCCCCCCCACACAAATCATTCACCACTCTGCCACCACCCCCCCCCTTCCCCTCCGCAAAATCACCACTCTTTTCCACGACAGAGATAATGAATGACACCTTTGAGTTGTAAACTATTTTATGATAGTTGAGGAGAATTGAATTTCTCACCCTCCTTCCAAACAGAGAACATAGTTAAGATTACATAATTTTATCATTGGTGTAATAAAAATTTATTAGAAGTTTTGTGTATGGATAACTTTGAACAAATCTGCTAGATTCAAAAACTAATAAAACAATTAAAATCCAAGGAAACGCTGTACATAGGAACTTGGTTTTAACGCGTGAATCGTTTGAATATAAAAAAAAAAGTTATAAATAATGGAATTATTAAAAACTTATATGAAATTTGGCAAAGGTGATGTACGGGCCGTTAAAATTATGATAGCAAAGTATATGTGTGCAGTAATATACTTTACGTTAGTTATCGCTCTATTAGACGCCTTGTACAAAAGTGCTTTTTCTTACTCATCTTGTAGTTGCAAATTTTTTTGTGGTTTGTTCCATTGTTTTAAAAATAATTATCGTCAAAAATGTATAAACTCGGATGCAAACCCTTAAGGGTGTTCAAGTGCGATAAAATCATAATTTAAAATTTTTATGAAATATCACTAATTTTGTAGACGATACTTGGGAATGTAGTTTCCTCTTACAAAACAATTTTAGCTCCCATAGTTTTCTCATAACGGTGCATCAAAGTCAAAATTAGCATGTTCTGCTGCCATGCAAATAGTGAAAACCAGTTTACTCATGTAAATGAAATAATTTACAGTGAATTAACATGTAATGGGCTACGTAATAAAACATTAAGAAACATCCTGCGATATAGTTTAATTTTTTTTAAATGTAGAATTGTGTAAATTTTTTTTCTATACTATTGTGATTTTTCAAAAAATTCAAAATATGGATTGTGGATTTTTTAATGTTTTATTGCATAGCTAATGGGATGAAAATTCACAGAATTATTTCGTTTAAGTAAGTTGAATGATTTTCACTATTTGCATGGCAGCGTAACAAGCAAATTCTGACTTTGACGCACCGTTATGAGGAAACTATGGGAGTTAAAATTGTTTTGCGAGGGGAAACTACACTCACAAGTATCGTCTACAAAACTAACGATATTTCATACAAATATAAATTTATGATTTCATCGCACTTGAACATCCTTAAGGGCGAGGTTTACAGCAATTTTCATCAACGCGTATTTATTTTTTATTTGTACTAGATATTTTTTTCTTGTTTTAGACACAAAATAAGACTAAATTTGGCTCTTATTAATTTTTCCTTATCTCTCATAGTTTTCACTTAATTGCTTGTTAAAGCCAAAATTTGCATGTTTCCGTTTTAAGGGCTACACTGAAACCAATTGACAAGCCAAATTTAAAAAAAATAATAATATCAGTGGTTAAATACGTTGCAGGCTACAATGTCACATACATAAAATCAAAGAATAGAATTTTTTCTTAATTTAAATAAAAACGATATAATTTAAAATAAACATTTTAAAAATTCTATATTTATTTTGTGGTTATACATAGCTGAATTTGTAGCCTAAAACATCGTTACTCACTGTGAATTTGTTTAGTTTGATAAGTGAGTTGGTTTTAGTGTCGTCCTTAAAACGGAAACACGCCAATTTTGGCTGTAACCGGCCATTACGCAAAAACTATGCGAGATAAAAAACTTTTTATAAGAGAAAATTGTAGTCACAAGTGTCTAAAACAAGACAAAAAATAACTGGCACTAATATAAAAATAAAAACATGATGATGAAAATTGTTGTATACCGCGCCCTTGAGGGTGTTCAAGTGCGATAAAATCATAATATTATATCTTTATAAAATAGTGTTAGTTTTTTAGACGATACTTGTGAGTAAATTTCTCTCTTACTAAACAATTTTATCTTTCATAGTTTTCTCATAACGGTGCGACAAAGTCAACATTTGCTTGTTCTGCTGCCATTCAAATAGTAAAAACCAACTGACCTACTTGAATAAAATTATTCGCTGTGATGTCACATCGCATTAGCTATGCAATAAAGTATTTAAAGGACCATATGTAATATTTTAAATTTTTTAAAAAATCGCAAAAGTATAGGAAAAAGGTTGAGAATTCAGCAATTTTTTTAAAATACAAACATATTTCACGAGGTTTTTTAAAAATGTTTTATTACGTACCCCGTGGCATGTTATTTCACTGTGAATTATTTCACTTACGTAAGTCAATTGGTTTTCGCTATTTGCACGGCAGCAGAACGTGCTAATTTTGACTTTGATGCACCGTTGTGAGAAAAATATGTGAGTAAAAATTGTTTCGTAAGAAGAATATGTACTTACAAGTATCGTCTGTAAAACTAACACTATTCCATATAAATATAAAATTATGATTTTATCGCACTTGAACATCCTTAACATGGAATGTTCAGCACGGTGAAATGGAGGACTATTACAAGGCCGTCACGCTCTCCTGACATCAATTTGCTCGACTTTCTAACTTTGGTAGTTCATCAACGCTCTGTTGTACAATATACCTACTCAGTCGGGGGGAGATCTGTTAGCCTGGAGTTATGACTGCTTGTGACAAATTCAAATATACGCCGGGTGTTTTCGAAAGGACACGCCTGCCTTCCGCACACCGAATTAAATTGTTCCAGTGAAGTAAGCAGCAACCGTTGTGCGCAGCCAGACAACGCTGGTTGCCTACCTGACAGGAAGTTAAACTTCTCTGTGAAATCAAACATGAAAGTTGTATTCGAAAAGTGCGGAAGGTAGGACATTTTTGCGTAAGACATCTCTAATACAGTGTTTGCCAGAATTAAATTATCTGGATTCAGACGTAAAGTATTTTTCTGTACTTTACTTATTTAACATAAATAAATGTGGCAACAACCCCTTTCAGCTAGTTGGGTGTAGGTTACCAGGAAACTTCCTAAATATGGCGGTAATAATTGTTTCTCAAACTTTGAAATCGTCTACCGCTATTGCTGTTTTTAATAGTCCACGGGTTGCCTATTTCAATATTTATATTTCCACCCCAGGAATAACTTATAAAGATTTGTTGGTATGTTTTAGATACACATTGTAAAGTGGTTTCTATTTTGCATTCCAAACACAGTCCATTTTTTGTCTTAGCTTTAAACACTTAAAAATCAGTTTTTATGTTACGAATAATTATAGGTGTTTTTCTTCTTACTGTACTCTGATCATTTTTTTTGTGAATTGTTACTCATAAGCTCCAAGCCATTTATTATACTTGAACGATGACTTAAGTGTTTAAGACATTTGGCCACACAACTAACACGAAATACGAGGTAACACTCCACGCCTAACTCATAACATGCTA
This sequence comes from Medauroidea extradentata, assembly GCA_003012365.1. NCBI lineage: Eukaryota > Metazoa > Arthropoda > Insecta > Phasmatodea > Phasmatidae > Medauroidea > Medauroidea extradentata. The sequence goes on along the minus strand of PNEQ01002110.1, from coordinate 3,289 downwards.
TAAAGTAAAACTCACCACTTAGGTCGGGTTATGACTCATCGACATGACCTTGTTGCCAGCTGTCAGTTTTCCAATTCCAAAATATAATTTACTACGAGTTGAACGGCTGTGCATGTTTGTTAAATCAATCATTCATAAATACAGTTGGGTCTGCAATTGCCACTAGCTTAGTAGTTAGTTTGTACTTTATACCAAGTTAACGCTTGCACATATATAATTTAACTTTAATTAATTTTGAAATAAAATTATTATTCTTGCAAAAAAAAATTTCACCCCTCAAAACAAAATCCTTCATACGTAATTTGCGCTGCGATATCCTCGCATCAGCTACTGAGATTCTTCATATGCGGTATGTGCTAAGTGACTGTTCGCATTTTCATTCAGGTATTGACGATAATGGAGTTAGTTGCCAGCAAGTGTCGGCACTGGTTTTATTTTATTTTAAGAACAGTAGTGCCCAGAATATAACGCCTGGTCTCGGATTCCAGGGGTGGTCCAGTCGCTCAAGTGGTCAGATCACTCGCCCCCAACCGGGTATCATTTCCGTTGGCAGGCGGGTTTCCTCTGGGTTCTCCTACCCCGGCCTTCTATCCTTCTCTACTTATACTCGCCTAATAACGCCCTAACTGGCGCTCAAAGCTTCACTGTTCAGTTCAGGTGGGACATCCACTACCACCTTGGATTAATATAAATATTGTTCAATTAATTTTTGTACATTTGGCTGTTATAAGGCGCCGAATGTGACACTGTGGACAAATCAAATGTTACATGAATAAAATTAGAAACTAATTTTGCTTGAGAGTTTGGAAAAGTTTGACTAGAAAAAAATTCCCCTCCAAAAGCTAAATTACAGAAATAGTTACATTATTGATACACGCGCGCAAACACATCTATAGTTATTTATATATGTTCGTGTAAGTTATGTTCTTAAACTCACCACGGTCAAATGTATAAAAAAAATTAATCGCAACTTAAAGTCAAATAAATGCTAAAAGACAACGGATAATCCACAATATCTTCACTCCCCCTCCCATTGCTCTTTGTACAGTCACTTCTCGGGACTGCTAACTCCATGTGCTACAAACGAACCACAGTTAGCTGACAACACCTCCAAATCACCTTGAGCAGAGAACATTTTCAACGTAGACTAGGAAACATTCCATTATTTGAATGCCACTCCAAGAGAGTGTGGCTTGTTCCAGGAAACCATGGGTTTGTTCAATAAATGCACAACCTGCCACTGGACTCAAGACTACGGCCATAACAGAAAATGTTATGAAAAAAGTTGGGAGTATGTGTTTGCGACTTTGAGGGGATTTGCTTCAATTATTTCTGAAAATTCTGGAAAACTAAGACCACGATGTCCAAACCCTGATTCTCAAGAATGTGAGTAGAATGTTTTAACACTACATCTCTTCGAACTCGACCTCGACCGCTGTAATTCAGCACACTAGTAACTCTAGTGCATTTGTTTCCTCACATGCCCTGAAATAAAAATAAAATAATCCTGGTACAGGACACTATCTACGGAATGGAATCCGTGCAGCATTATAGTGTAGGGTCTACCTGCGAAAATCTGTGACATGATGCAAAAAATACAAGAAATTCAATTATAATTTATTTATCAGTAGGGCAGTTTGTACATGCTTCTGTAAATAGGCAGGCGATAGTGATAATTAATCATCTACGTGCATTATGGAAAATAATTGAGTGGTTTGATGCGCAAAATAACAGTAGCATAGACTGGCATTATTTTTTCCTTTGCTGCAGACTATCTCACAAAAACACAGAATGTGCTGACATGATCACGACAGGAGGACATCAAGAACCTTCTTGCTGTAAGAACCTACCTACATACAAGAGAAACAACTCAATCCGGATTGAACTAGGAGTAGACTAGAGAATCTTGATTAAGATTTTACTTTAAACACTTCCCTACAGGACTGAATTAGGAGTGGAGTGAATAATCCAGTACAGTCGACAATGTGGACGACTAGACTGTAGATTCCAGATGGAAATGTTTACTTTAAGAGCCCATTAGACTGAACCATGGCCATAAAGGAACAGGTCTGGACACTTGAGTTGAAAATTGACCCCGTTATGACTGATTGGCGCCACTGGCACTCTGGGGTTGTTTTAACATTGTGTAAATGGGACTACAAGGAGCAAACATTGTGTCGGAGCTGCTAGATGTGGTAGTACGATCCTATATTGCAATGTTAAAACAACACTTCATTGATAGTGGCGCTTTCAGTCATAACGGGGTCAACTCAATAGCATTGGTAGATAGGCGAGTGTCCAGACCTGTAGTACTTCTACGACCGTGAACTGAACGAAGACGAAGTGGTCGCCATACTGAACCGTTTCTTTGGTTAAGTAAGAGGTTAGAATCATCCTGGTCTAGCAAAATTAAATGATCTTATGTTAAAAAAATAATGGGAAGTGACAACTAAATCAAAACAAATATTCCAACGAATAAATTTAAACAAAATATCTCACAAATATTCGCCTCTGGCTTATTTGACAGTCATTTGCTCTGTAGTTAAATGTTTCGCAGAGAGATGTCTCTAGACACGGATTCAGTCCATGTTTACATGTCAATCTTGACCACAGCCGTAGTCGTGATTTGACCCCCTTGTTATTTGGCTGCAGTTCACCAAGTTACCAAGGGCCGGTTGCACCAACGAGCTGTCCAAACCAAGATCGTACGATCTTGGTTCCGACCCATTCTCTAGTCCGATCCTAGTTCCAGTGTAAACGTGTTGCACCAAGCAAAACTCTCGAGTTCCGATCTTGGATTCCACGATCTTGTTTGTACTGTTGATAATCGATAGTTAAAGTGAAAGGCGTGTTTCTATTGGTAGTCTAGTTTCGATATTTTAAAGAGAATATATTTTTTAATTGTGAAATTATGACTCTCGATGTTGGCTATTCATATAGATTGTTTCACGATGGATGATAATTTATCAGCAAATAAGAGTATTTTTACCGAAAAGACAAACTATTAATTGTAGATTTGGTAGAAGAAAGATTGAGCGTTATTAAATGTAAAAGAACAGACGGAGCATTTTGCAAACAGAAAGAAGCGGCAATCAACTGGAGATGACAGTATTCCATTTTGTGCACCTATGTCCAATAATCTTTCAACATAATCATCGTCTCCACTTTCTGAATCTGATGAAAACATAATTACCGGTAATAACAGACGATCAGAAAATTAAAATTGTTTTCACACAATTTGAAAGCAGGCATAGAAGTAAATAAGGATACTACTTTGCTTTATTTATCT
>PNEQ01002109.1:82224-105055 GCA_003012365.1 Medauroidea extradentata | reverse complement strand
AGATTTCATCTCATCTGCCAACAACTACTTTAACTTTTTTTTTAATTTTTAAAATTTTTTGACAGTTCCCGAGAGTATATTCATAAAATGTGTACCTTATTTTTGAAGAGAGCAGCACACAATATCAAGACGTTAGAGTTAGAAAGACAGGAACTGCTTGAAAAAAGGAAGAACTGCTCCAATGTTAGAGAGAGTTAAAAAAATTAAGAAAAGACATGTAATAATTTTTTTTATAGTCCTTGTAAATAGTTATTTTGCATTTCTGATGACGTTTTAAATGATTACTAGGCATAAATACACAGGGCACTTAACTTTTTTTACGTTCCCATATGTTACCAAAAAAGTCACTAAATTTTTTTGGAAGGGTAGTAAGAACTGACTCAACAGCAAGAAAAGTTAGCAGTTTTGTGTATTTTTCCTATAGCTGTACTTGTAAATTGTCAGGAACAAATCATGGAAATGATAGATTATTTATCAGAACTAACAATGTAATGTATTTGTAATGTGTGCAGTGATGTTGTGGGTGAGGAATCAGACAGAGACTTGGCTAGTCTTACCACTGCCACGAGCAGCACTGGGAGTACAAGTGAGGGAGGTACAGATGATGATGACACATATAAGGGGCCACTGAAACGTATGAAAGAGTGAAAAGGCAGCACAGGCTCTTTCTACTGTTAAAGAAGAAATTATGCAGCAATATGTAATTTTAAATAAGGACATCAAATTTAAGCAACAGCTTCTTGAAACTTACAAGTCTATTGCAACACAAGTTGAAAGAAGCAACACATTATCAGAAGTGGCCAAGGAACAAAGAGCAGATCATAACTGCTTGCTTCAGCAACAGGTTGATATGCTGAAGCCAGCAATATTAAATTCACAAAAAACTTATGTGGCCATTTGTGTCAGCATTCCATAAATTTTCATACAGGAGTACTATTAACGCTGTACTGCATTTCAAAGCCATTCCAGTTGCACTATTTTGTATTTATTGCCTTTTCTCTTGACACTATTTTATGTTTATTGCCTTGAGTTGGTGATATTTATTTGAATTTTGGCAAGGCTCAGTTGGCCTTCAACTATGTTTATATTCTGTACATATTTAAATTTCTAGAAGTAAAACTAATTGGATTCAAGACAAAATTTTTTTTAAGTTCAACTTAAAAGGTAATTTTTCAGTTTTAAGGTACTATACTGTATTTATGTTGATGTATAATATGGTGTTTATTGTGTGTTGAATTTATTAAGTACACTATATTATCGAGTGCTACTTTATCAACAAATTGATAGTGTAATAATTTCTTGTATTTTTGGAGCACAAGTGACATGGTGTTGAGTGCATTTTACAGCTGTTAATATAGAAATTGGAGGAGCAAAAACTGGGGAAGGTACTAAGAAGGGCAGCGATGTGGGTGAAGGATAAATGGAGAAGGCAAGGGCAGCTTGGTGAGGACGAATGGAACTTTCGGCCATCTATGATGTTGAAGCAACTAGGGAGTAACCCATTGTAAGAAAGAAAACGAGTGGAACGGCTGGTCAGTATGTACATGGTGGTGAATAGATGAGTGTGGCTGGGGTAAATTGGGCTGCCTATTAACTAAGGCGGATGATAGACGAAGGCGGAATACTAGTAAGGAGATTCAGACGATGAACAGAACAGAGTGAGGCAAGCATTTTATGCTTTGGGGGTCAGTGAGAGAGTAGAATTTGCTATATGAAGAGTTTTTAAGGTGGGGGGGTTGGAAAATTTAAGAGGAATTTGATTGATGATAGAGGAACAGGTTATAGTTTGCCACAGGGCGGCTGCCCAATATGCAAGTGAAATTATTGATATTAGTAACATTGTAAGTACTTATGCCTCAAGGTTTAAGTGGCTCTTCCCACGTCTAGTCTTATCATTTTTTACACGGGTTTTGAATCCTTTTCCTAAAGAGTAATATTTTTTACTACTTGAAGTTGAGTAACTTGATACTCTGCCGCATTCTTCTTGTAATGGCGTTGAATAACTGTTTTTGTGTTTTGAACTGTTTCGTTGCCAACAACTCTCTGTTTTCAAAGTACTGGGAAAAGAAGTATTTTGTCGAATCGTCTTCCCAGGCATGAACTGCAGCCACTGACGTGTTGACAGGTACACCACTCCCTAAATTCCTTCACCTCCCAAACCTCTACCACCTCCTGTTTGAGATTTTTCCACTCCTTTGCTGTTCTGTTTACCATGTAAGTTTTCCCTCGCTCTGTTCTCTTTACAATCCCTCTGAATATTCCATTCAAGATCCCTACCTCTACCCTTGTAAAGACCTCATTGAATCCTGCTTCCCAAATGTGTCCACCCTCCTACCCCTCTCACCACCTTGATCATCCTCACTAATCTTTCCACCTTCCTCCTCTCCTGTGGTGCCCCATTTTGTAATACCTTCTCCATTACTGATGTCTGTATCTTTCCTCTCCCTTCCCTTCTTCTCTTGTCCTTCACCTATTGAGAACCCATCTGGCTGCCCTTCTCTGCACCCTCTCCATCTCTACAATCGCCATCCCCAAGTATGGGTCCCAGATTGCTGCAGCGTACGCCAAGGTGGGCTACTCATTGTATACCGGCCAAAGTATTGATTTTTAGAAGAATAGTTCATTTGAAGAAAAATGATTCTACAGTGGTTAGACGTAGTCCTAAGCAAAAAAGAAATTGTTAGGTTGGATTAAGTTAAGTAACCTGACCTAATGTAACATTAGGAAAAGCCACTGGGCAGTAGCTCAATTGTGAGGATGAACTAATTATTATATTAAAATTTAAGGTTATGTTGCTAAACTAAACGAACCTAGTCTATGAAAAACTTACACATTTTAATACTTAGTGTGGCAATTTTTTCCATACCCTAAAAAAACCACAGATCTATCATTAATCGCCTGTTGTATTTACCTGCATCCAGCACATGATGTAAGTCTGTTACAGTAAGTGAAGGTGCAAGAGGATCTTTGTCATTATCAGATTCATTTCCTAAATTCAGAATTTCAAGAATATAAACATTTGCCGCCATTTTCATACACATCCAGTAACACAACACATTCTGCTGGGAACGGTTACACCCTCTGCACTCTTCAACAACCGCCTGCAACTAGCGCCTACATCCTTACACCGTTGGGTGCAATGGTTGCAGAAGGTACCGACCACATAAACAAAGCTGAGATGTTGAGTTTGTAGAGTTAAATGTTAGCGTGGATGATTTTAACATGTCACTCGGTACTCTTAGAGAATCTCCTATTGCAAAGAAACAATTGCATAAAAAATGTTTCACAAAGAAAGTTGTGACAAGTAATTGTAATTGATAGTGGAAAACATTTAATAAATACTGAGAGTGAAATAATAAATCAGTTAATAGAAAAATTTACTAAAGAAAACCAAGTTCTTGATCAAAAGATTTCAGATTCTTATAGTACTACCCAAAAGATGGACCTGCAATAATTTACCAAATGAATTTGGTGTTAGCCCCTCAAACATTTAATAAATATCTTTAAAAAAATTCATCAAATATATTTTGCTTAAAACTAATCATGGAAAACATATGTTTAGAAAATATTAATTTTCAGGATGTGGGTATACTGGAACCCAAAGTTTCTGGTGTTTAAAAATATTGTATAGATGTTTTCTTTCTTTGGAAAGACTGATGTGGATGATTTTTATACTCCTTCAAACAAAATTGTATAGATTTATTTTATATAGACAATAAGATACTTGGGTAGTATTTTTGTGCATTTTTCCTACCATCGTAATCTGACATATCACAAATAGTGGCAAAGAAAGACCAATGTACACTTGTTTGGAAATTTTCCTAATTATGACAGAGATTTTTAAAGTTGAAATTATTTTTATACTGAGCTGCACAGTTATCATTTTAATAATGTACTTGTTTGATGTGAGTGAAATTGGTTCTGATATGTATATCGAAACTCTTTCCTGAATTTTGTGTACCATATTTACACCATGCATTAAATCATATGAGATAATGTAATAAGAAGAAATCATCTTGTCTCCATCAGGCTATGTACAATGCACTAAGATATTAGTACAAGATTCAGAGGGCCCTGCGATATCCTTCTGCTTCCTCTTGAATTATGAAAGCATAATTTGCATTGATATTTAGCAGAATAATGGCAGTCTGTTATGGAAGGTTGAGTTTCAATTTCTTAAGAAAGGTTGCCTGTGATTTTGCTATGAAGGAATGAGGAATCAAATGTTTCATTTTGTCTGTAAAATCATCAATGAACTCATCTAATGGCCATGTAGTTTTGATCAAATTATATCTATCTATTGGAATTCCATTGCAAAAATTCTGTAGGACAAATTCATCAAATCAGCAAATTGAGATTGTAAGTAGTTGACGAGATTATTTTTTGCTGGACATATTATTCTGTGTGGCATGTTCTCTCTCTCTTTGGGACATCACAGAGTAGACACATCATTATTTCCTTGTTAAGTTCCATCTATTTGTACAGTACAATTTTGCTCCTAAAGGCACCTGATGACATTCACTAGCAGTTTACTTTACCACACTTTATTTTGAATTTTCCATCCAGTTTAGTAAAGAATACAAACTACATATGTATTTATAAAAATAACTGATTATAGTTGTATTAGTTCTAGTAAGATATTGCTCCACACTGTTACACAAGCACCAGAAGTAGACTGACTGATAAACCAAGTATCTGTAATGTGCAGCAGCAGATATCTTAATTACACATCTTGTATTAATCATCTGCATTGCATCACTGAACTTCAGCTATGCATGATTCATTCATGCGTGTATACACTCTATCTCTCTCTATCTCTCTCTATCTCTCTCTATCTCTCTCTCTATCTCTCTCTCTCTCTCTCTCTATCTCTCTCTCTCTCTCTCTCTCCCTCCCCCTCCCTCTGTCCCCCTCATCCAATTACAACTCACCACTGGAATTATTAGCTTGTAAACTGCCACTAAAAAAATAACAATGTCTAATAATATAAATATTTCTGAAATTAATTGCACCTAATGTTAAATAAAGCGACATTTCATGTATTCATATTTTAGTAAGATTATATATATTTTTTCTTCATTACTTACCAGCATTCAATTTTTCTGACTAACTTTTATGTAGCTACATTGACCACTGTTCATATAACGTCAAATAAGTACTGCACAATTACAAGGTCTACATTTAATATTGAACAACTATTTTGCGTTAAAATTTTTGTGACAATGTTATGAAGGAAAATTGCACAAAAATACTATTACTCAGGGTACCCATTAAAAAAACAGAGATTTATTAGAAGGCTTTCAAAAACCACATAAATACATTTTATTGTTTTTACAGAAAGATAATTTTAATTATCAGAAACTTCGGATTCTACAATGCCAAAATGCTGAAAATTAATGTATTCTACAAATTAGTTTTCCAGGAAAATTTTGAGGAAAATATAATCTGTTTTTAGATATTTATTACATTTAGAAATAAAATGTTAGTACATGTGTTGCATTGTATTTCTGAACCGGTAACAAATAATGAAGTTTTCATGCAATTTTTAAGTGCTGTTTGATTAAAAAAGGTTTGAGGTAAAATGTAAATCTTGTAGGGACTGTCTTACAACCATAAGGAGAACATAGAAAGTTTTATCAAAATCTTAGGTAATGGATGATAAAATATTTGTTTTTACAATGATTTGGTATGGTTTGACCATTTCTTAATTTTGATGTCACCAAAGTACTAATGAGGGCATTAAAGTATTACTTTTCAACATCTTGTATAAACTTATGCTATAATTTTACAATATCTGTAAAGAAGATTGTTAGTGTGATTGAAATGAACACATATACTTTAATTTTATTTCTACAAGTTGTAAGATAGTGAAATTTTTGGTGCTTTGTGAAACACAATTTTTGAAGCTACAAGTTCTTTCACTAACATTATTAGTATACAAGTACAGTAGTTGCGCAATAGGGCCCTTGCCAGTAAAAATGTAAATCCACCTCTTTAACATATCATGCCCACATTCACTTTTTTTTACCCCCTGTACATTACTAAGCTAGTAAAAATGCAAATCCAGCTCGCTGTTATGCTTAGTGTGCTTTATTGTGCCTGAGAGGTGATCAGTGCCTTTCGGTGTTATAATTTTATTCCTACAGCCTGTACCTTTCAATGTAATTTTAACTTTCTACAATGTATTATATCATCTGACAGATTGCCAGGCATGCTTGCTAAACATTATGTTGCTTGCTTCTATTTGAATTTATTGTTAGCCTATAACTGTGTATTACAGTTTGAAATATATATTTTAAATTCGTCACCATAGTCTGGTAATAAAGTGTATTTGTAATTATTACATTTAATATAATACAAGATAAGACTAGTGGAACCTGAGCATCTGTTCTTCCGATCTCGGATACAAAAACACGCTTCATCAAAAGATAGGCTTAAGCTTCATATTACAACATGCATCTAGCAATTTTTTCATTGTTTGTAGTTACGGAGCAAGGTTACTTAGGTTTTTGTTTACTTACTGAAATAATTATTTGTATGGCTAATAAAATTTTTTACGTGAAAATATCCTTAAGATGTTGAGTTCCTTCATTTTTACCTTGCTCTAATAATGTTAAAATTGGATAAGTTAAAATGAGTGTAATTTCAAGTTTACCCAACAGATAATCTTGTGATTGGAATTTTCATGGATAAGTTTAGCTAAAAAATTTTGGAATAGGTAGTTGGCAGTTTTCAGTCCTCAAAAAGTATTAAGGACATGTAATTAGGGTGGCCAGAGAATTCTGTACCCACAAGCTGAAGCTAAATTAAAATGAGTAGCCAAATGATTGAGCTGTAAAGAAAGGTTTGATGTCGTCATCAAAGATATATTTACATCAGTATGAAGTATTGCTATTTGATTTTAAACTCATAGGAAGTGAGCTAGTATGTTTACAACTTCTAAAAACATTTACAACAGAACATGTAAATTTTAAGAGATTTTAACTGATAATTTGATGCTTAGAATGTTCTAATACTTGAAACAGTATTTCATAACACTAAACTCCAGTACACCTGTAGAGTATTTTGTTGCGTAAGAGCACTGCCTGCTTGAGCACCGTGGCATGATCAGAGTTAGGGATTTTGACTGTGTACATGTTAAATTATATTTGGCAGTGCTCAATCGTTTGTAATGACATCATTTTCAAATAAAAACCATTTTCTGCATTGAAAAGATGAGATTGTTGCTACAGAGATAAAAATGTAACAAAAAATATTATGAGATAGTGTTTTTAAGTGATTTTTGATAGTGAAAATATTGGTTTGTTTTGAGGGTATTTAAAATTCCTTCAATGTTCCAATAGCGATGTGTACTTTATCAAGATGAACAAAGAGGTTTAGCTTTGACATGTACTAAGCCCCACAGAATACAATTTAACATGTATATCTATCTCACACCACAACTCTGGGAAAGGTGGTATCCTTAAAGCTGACTCTGCTGAGAATGGCGAAAATTAGTGTAGTTATCGTGAAATTCAGTTTAAAAAATGGTTATTGATCATTGGCCTTTACCATTTATTGATGTTTGTAGTTGGTCCTAATATCTGTCAGCAAAATTTATAGATGGAACTTGTGGTTCATAAAATATTAGTACAAATAGAAGACGACATAGCCTTTGATCAATGAATTGTACTAGCAAGTCAAGCATTGTTTTCAGTTTAGCCCAATATAAATATTTTAGAATGATAAATCACAGATAAGTGATAAAGACATTTACGAAGTACAGTTATGTTACTGTCATTCATAAAGCATTGTTTCTGTGGCAAGCTCTTTATATGTTAACGTATAATTATCCTCACCACTCCTGATTGTTGCATTTATAACAAAAAAAATATTGCAGTAATATAATGTGAAATGTTATGCAGTTGTACAGAAGTAATTTGCTATTTCTTGTATTCTATTGAGTATAAATTAATCTTTCACAATTTACAGGTAAAAAAATGAGTAAATTATTACTTATTATCAATATTATTATGTTTCATAGTGCTATGAATCACAGCTGTTTTATTACAAATATGAATTAATGTATTTTATGCAAATGAATATGCATTTGGAAGATAATGCATCAAAAGTACTGCAAAGATACCTATTTTTGCCATTTTCACCTGTAAGAAAACAATCTTTTAAGATTGAAAAATCTAAAATGGGAAAACACACATAAAGTGATCTTTGAATGCTGTACCTAAGCAGGAATTTGTCCATATTGAGTAGTTTAAGCAACCATATTTAAAAATACCACACCAGAACATTTTCTTAATTTTTTTTCACTACTAAACTGGAACATCCGCGACCATTGTTTATTGATTAGGGTTCTGCCATTCGATGGCATGGAAGTACTGTAGTAAATATTTTTCCTGCATTGGTAATGTGTTATTTTCACTGCACAGTTGGGTGTATTATTCTCATAAATGGTGCCCCTTAGGCACTTGCCGCAAGAGGTTGTTTTTATTATATTTTATGTACTGCTTAAATAGACAATATGAAATATTCACAAAACATAGCGGCAAAGAAATTATATGCAATAGGATGGTAGCAACTCCTTTTATTTTCACGAAGGGTGATTTTTTTTTGTTTGTGTTAAAGATCTTAAATCAGTTTACATCATCCACAAAATTGTAATTTTATTTCAAATTTTTTTGTAACAAAATATTTTTAAAATCAAATTGCGCCGTGTGTGTATGGTTGGTTAATGAATTACTTTTAAGTAGCCATTAATTCTAAAGCAAAACAACAATCCCTGGCAAATAAACAGAAAAATGCCCACCAATAAAAACACAGAAGAGAACAGCAGGTGGCACATTAACAAACACACAAAAACCAGAGGAAGCTGTTGTAAACAAATAATATAAAAGTGGAAGCAATGCACGATTAAATAAATGCTGGGCTACCATATGCAATAGGCAAAGAAAAATAATTATTTAAATAACCAAATAAATAGGCTCTCTTGCCATGATAAACAGTACACACAAGAGGAAAATATATTAAATGAGAACTCTGACATTTGTGGTTGATCAAAATTATTATTTAATTTTTTCTGTAATATTAATTTTTTTTAATAAACTTCACAAAAATATTAACATCGATGAATAGTCCATTAGTACTGCAATTGTACTGAAAATATTAAAAAAGCCCAAATCTTGCCGGCACAGTTAAATGAAAATAGCGAATTGATTGTACAATTATTATTTTTCGTAAATGAATAACGTATGTCCGAATCAATGACGCAATGAATTAACAAAAACAAATCTGTTAGGCCTTGTAAAATTTTTAATTGTTATTAAATTCAATTTAATTATTAAAAACGTATAAAATATTACACAAAAAATGTAAGTCTGCCAGCTGTTAATTTTTAGATTGAAATATACAAATTTAGGTGCGACTTATATGTTTAAAGTCCTACAGTAGAAGAGTACAGCACGCAGGGATGACTTCATATTTCCCAACTACAGCGGAAAAACAAAGAAGACGAAGAAAAGGCCCCAAAATAGGCCAAAATGACTGGACGTCTATAGTTGAAACTACAGGTCAGCTCGTGAATGTGCAGTCACGTGAATTGGCAAAGACGAGAATCGGACAGGACGTGAATCGGCCGCATCGAGAATACTCCAAGACGAGAACCCTCACTACACAGAAATTACCAAAAGAAAATGGTAGAAGATGTAATTGAAATAGGACATAAAATCTCTCGTAGGAAAATTACTCACCACACGAGGGCGAAGAGAATCACATAATTACAGATGAAACAAACACAATAAAGATTTTTAAAAATATGTAGCACTACCGTTTTTAACTAGGTTACAGTATAAATTTTGCTACATTATAAAAAAAAGGTAAATTTATGGCAACTCAAGTGCCAAGATCTGCCAAAAAGGCACGAACACCAAACACACTCGTCTTGACAGCGTGGTGGTTAGCGGCAAAGTTTCAAGAAATACAACAGAAGAAGCTGTAGAAACATTGAACAAAAGAGCATCAAACATGATCAACAACAGTACCAACATCGGCAAAGTGCGCATTGAAGCACAGTAGCATGCGGCAATCACGTGAACAGAATCGCTAAACTACATCGTAATCACGTGGTGAAATACAGAATTCATGCACTGCAACGGTAGCACCACGTGGCCCAAAGACGGAGGTAAGACAGAACAACGGGCAGAGGAATTTAAAACACAGCAGCTTACATCCTGTTAAGAGAGGGAAAAAAATACACCTGCATGACTAGGTTCGGCTCGAACAAATGTAACGTGAAATAATAGCTGTAATTAAAAGTGAACATTCTGAAATATCATTAATGAATTAAAATTACTCATTAACACCTATTATTGTTAATATAATATTAAACAAGTTTATAACACTGCAAAGAAATTAATTAGCTAGAATTGAGGAAATATAAATAAAATATATTTCGTATTTATATTATTAAAGTTGTGTCGTATTTGATACGGCACAGAATTTCAAGAAAGTGTCCCTTATAATTTCTACTTATTTTTCGTGAGGAATCACCTTCACCTTATTAATCTGTGATCATATGTTATATTGTGTATTTTATACTTTTATGTATGAGTCAATTCTTTTATTTTGTACCTATAAGACAAATCCTATACTACAATACACACAAGTGTGATTGCATTTATTGTAGTATGTATGTTGTTAACTGTAGTCTACAGGATGAAATAAAAACTGAAAATTTAATTGTAACTTTCAAAGTTTGTGCATTGATTTTCCTTACACTCAATACATATGCTTAAGTGGTTGGATAGGTATAATTCCAGTATATTCCTTTAAAGTTAATAATGCCCATTGTAATGAACATACATAGGCATGCCTTTGTAGGAATGGGTAGCAGACACTTTGTCACACGTGGTTTCCCTGAGCAAATTTGAGCTGGTTGTTGACGTGCAACACTGGAAAAAAGGAAACAAGAATATTGAAGCAGTTTTGTTTACTGAATAGGAAACTACAAATGTTTGTTGACTTTGATTAGCTGAAGAAAATGATTCTGGTGCATCAGGCAATATTGTAAAAAATAAAAAATGTTAATAATTATAGCTTGAAAAAAGTTACTTTAAAAAGCCAGTTATAAAGGGTAAAGTTTGTGATACTGAATTAATGCAATGACTAATATTGATAACAACAATTAGTAGTGATATTGTACTTTTTGTGGTATTTTAGGTCTTCTAACTTGTGCATGAAGTATGTTACAGGTATTTGGCAAAAAATACATTATTTAATATGTTGTGTATTTTGTCACGTTGTGTTAATAAGAAATAAAACTTGTGTTATTAGACACAAGTTTAGCAGTCTAAAAGGATTAATTTTGTACTGCCATTCAAGAATTTTAATGCCATGCCCTCTGTAGCCACAACCTAATGGCACTAAGAAACCATAATGTTCCTTTGAAGTCTAATGTACAGCAGCTGCCATTACACAGACACAAATAGTCTTGTAAAGCTTGAATGGGAAAACATTTTTAATGTGTTGTTATTTGGTTTTGTTATGAAATCATGTTACGTTTGCACTGATTCACTTCATTTGTTTTTAACAGTCTAATTTTTTTTTCTATTCTTAGGTGCATTATACAAGATTCAGAAAATACAGGTTGTGGTACTAATACCTCTCACATTTGTGATTTAATTAGCAAGGCAATGCTGGATAATAATAAAAAAATTTCAAATGTTGAGCAAGCAGTCCAGATCTTTTTCGTTTCTGGCATGTATACTGTCTGTGTCAAATGTCTAGAAGGCTGGATTCTCTAGTCCTAGCTTTCCTCCTCCCCCTTCAGCATGCTTCTCCTTGGTCTGCCTCACGGGTGTCCTCACCCCCTCAAAACACAACAGTTCTGGAACCATCTGTCCATTCCGCAAACACTGACTACCGGCAAGTTATCAATTTAAAACATTAATAGTCTTTTTTGTCAACAAATATTTCGCTACATTTATTAGTGACAAAAAATCACATTATTCTAATATTTAAAAAAATTTAATTAGTTTTACTAACAGTCACGCAAAAATGAAATGTTTTGTGATAAGTGAACTTAAATTTTGGCACTTTAGTGGCAAAACTATAAAGTATTATTTTTTTGCACAATAAAGTGTGTTATTTAAGAAAAATTCTCGTTTAAAAAGTGTTTTTTGTCATAACTATAAAATGTAACACAGGTGACATTTCCAATTTTTTTTTTTCAATGCAGACCTTTGCCTTGTACTCTTATTAGCAATTGCTTGTATTCACTTTAATTTTTTCTTCTTGGTGGAGATTCAAACCCATGACACTTATCCGAAACTCTGTGACTGCCTGTCCTTTTAAGAGGATTCCCAACTTGCCCTTCAAATGGGTTTCAGCAAGTTACAAGTTAAATTTTTGAGTAAACTGTTTAACGTGCACTGTATTTGTACACATACCAAAAGAACGCACATTTCAAACTATGTTGTTATAGTTTTCAAAATTCAGCACATTTATTAGAAACATCATTTTCTGGGACTTCAGAACAGTCGAAAATGGCTTTTCCAGAATGCCGTACCTGGAAAATTAACAACCGGATTTGAAAAATACAACTATAGAAACAAGCATTAGACTTTAAACTATGCTGCCTACAAATAAAATAATATGGTCACCGCTTAAAGTCCCATAGTAAAGCACTGCACACCAGCTGAGTAGCTTGCGCGGAGAGGCGATAATGCATTACATACGTCGGTCAACTGCGCTTTTTCTGCTCCTGCCTCACACACATGAAGACAGCCTATCTAGTGAGGCCCCTTAATATTAATGTGTTTGTTTTAAGACGTACGTATAATTTTGATGTTTTATTGAGTACTGGTATCTATTTTCTCTGGTGGCACCACTAGGCTTATAATACGGTCCCAGTCACTCTCCTTTGTCTGGTTAACTGTTGGAACCCTTCCCCAACTGTAAGTTGTACAGAAACTCTCGGCTCAAATTCAAGCATTCGTTTTTGTGATGTGATCTCACATCTGCTTTTTTCAGCTATCACCTCGTAAGTCCCTAAAATCTACAAAAATGGAAGTTTCTACCCAAAAATGTGCCTCGAAACACACCAGCCAATTACAGCTCTTCTCGGAGGACGATAGGGTAACTGTGCAGCTATTACTCCGTAACTGGTTATTTAATTGCATTGAAATTTTTGATCTACGTTGACAGTACTGCACATAGGTTATTTAATCAAACAGATTCCTTATTTAATTATTAATAAATATTTTAAATTAATGCACAACAGTAGGGGCCATCTGTAGGCTCTGCCCTCCGGCCGGCAGCTTTCCCTTCTTCCTCCATACCTTGTCTGGCTCCCTCCTGGGTTCTGAAATAGAAATATCACTGTCTACCATACATGAGGATGAAATCTTTAATTTCTGCTCTCATTTTACATTTTGCAAATCTGACAATTATGATCATAAAATTACACATTGCAGTTATTAATTTCCATCACAAGCAAAAAAAAACTTGAAATACATTTCTATGATCATTTTGAGCCTATTACAACTTTTGAGTTTCCCTTGAATACGTTAGAAAAGTTTTAACATTTTACATTTTATATGTGGTTTTTAACTATGCGAGTCAAACATGACACATTATACTCAATTTATTAGGGACAGCGGTTGTTAAATTTATAACTTTACACATATTAAATTGAATTATAACTGCATTAAAAATCACGTAATATTACAATGATAATTGAGATATAAGAAAGTGCATTAATAAAAATCTTCATGACTATTAATTTTGCTTTGTGTCAGAGTCTTTTTAATCTTAATTTTTTAAGTGTAATATAACACCAACCTTCTGGTAAGTATACTTTATCAATACATTTGAAGGTTTTTATAGTACAGGTGTACACAATGTTTAATTCCTGATAATAACTGTGTAAAATTATACCTAATGCAGAAGTTTTCCATAATTACTCATACGAGAATGAAAACTACCAAATTCTTGTATGTATAGTTTACAATTTGGTTTTTATTGCACACACTGGTTAATTTTCTAAAACACCTACTTTGTGCATACAAGCAATTGATTTGAAGCAAATACATAGCACATAATGTAGTTTACCTGGCTGATAACGAGATATTCCTCAATTTAAAGAAACTCAATTTAATTTGACTACAAAGATTTTTTTTAGTTATGTTACAAACATATACCTTTCAACATGATAACGTTACAGATACCAACTATTGCATTTTTACTATTCTTTAAAAATTTCATATTTGTAAAATTTACAAATTTTTACAGCACATGGATTGATGGCATTAGATTCCCAACAACGTCCCATAGATGAGTGAACAAATATTAGCGAAAAATGTTAAATCAAAGTATTCAAACTATCTTGTACTCCCTTTCATTTTCTAGGGGCCGTTTAATGTTTGCCAGTATTTTTTTTACTTTTTTGTTTAATGTTTTTGATTAGAATATTTGCTCAATCGTGTATATTTAGCTGCTCTCTCTGCTGTTTTACTTAGAGAACAAGCAAACATTTATTTATCACTTCTTTATAACAGACACTAACAATACTATTTTATGTGGTACACGATAAAGTTAGCACCTTTGACGACCATATTGTCTTGAATAATATTTAAAAAATATAAGTACATAAGTCATGCCTTGCCAACTTAATGAGGTACAAAGAGTTAGTTCGCACTACCACCACGCAATCACTAGTGTGAGTGAGCTAGTGTGAGATAGTTGATGTTTACATTCTTTTGTAATAGCATTTTAAATTTGTACTGGTCGATGGTTGCCATTTTCAGTTCTTCGCTGCGATGTCATTTGGTGTGAAGAATGGTTACAGTTGATAAACTAATGTATTAAGTGCAAAGTGGTCAGAAGCTTTTTTATTTTATTAATAGCTAAAAGTTATGTTGCTTAAGTGTTGTGTTCCCAATTGTAAATAAGTTTCAGGCGTTGTGAAATACCATTTTCCTGTATAATATAATGGATTTCAAAATTTACATGTTAGTGTCTGGCCAAAGCCAATTTCACTATTTCCTGATCGCTTTGATAGTAAATACTATCTTGCATGACTGCAAAAAAAACTATTAGAGTAAAAAGGGTTTTGAAGTTGCTCTGTCCCTTAATTTTCATTGCTGTAATTTAAGTTATATGCTTTTACTATTTATCCCATGGTTAGGTACAAATAAAGAAATTATTATTTTTACAACGGAATACCCTAACTAGAAACAAAATTTTATAAACATGCAGTCAACTGCAACTAATGACAAATCGAAAATGTACAATCAATGTACAGATACACTATGTTGATAGAAGTAGATGTATTATAATAAGTCAAAAAATATATTGTATCAGTTGGTTTCTGCCTCTGCTGTGACAGTGTTGCTGTTCCCGTTTCTTACTATTCACTTGACGTTCTATACTCCTTCTTTATTCTATGATGTTTGTCACCTCAGACATTTACATATGAGTACGGTGCAATCAGCATATCATGAATGCTACGTGGTTTGCTTTGTTGATATTAAAAAGAGCTAGGAAAACAGACATTTTCTGAAAGGAAAACCTAACTAGCGCTTCAAAAGTGCTCACTTTATCCCCAGCCACCTTTCATTACATCTCTATCCTTGTTGCATAATACTTTGTTGAATAATTTTGGTCTCGTGCCCCACTCCATTAGCAACAACCCAGCTCCAAAGAAACAGTAGCTAATGTATTTTGAACAGCACGAAGCGTTGGAAGAAAGGTAGTGCCGCCTCCTCTACCTCCTCTCAGCCGCCCCTTTTCTCCCTGGAGGTGGCATACCGTACCCCTGCGCTATGAGCCGTCTAGACGATTGAAGCAGACAGTAGCTTCATGTTGTTTTAAAAATTATATCCTCCAAATGGGGGCCATCCATTTCTGATTTTTGAAGTGTCTCCCTGAAGTTAAGTGTTGCTCTCCAGGTCATGTCTGGTGGTATTGGTCCAATTTTGTGACGCTGTCTATTGTTTGCAGCTTATGTTGGTAGACATAAGACTTCAGCTAGATCTAGAGAAAGAAATCTCAGAGTGTAAGATCAGGGGTATGAGTTGGATGAAGAATGTCATTACTTAAGGAGATTTGTGGCCCTTGAAACATCTCTGTAGGATGTTAATTGCTGTGCTTGTTAGGTGTATAGTGGTCCCTTCCTGTTCGAACCACATTATGTTTCTTACAACATTAAGTATGTGCTATGAAGTTGTGTAATATCACCATGTATATTAGAACCCTGATTTTGCGAGGCCTCGTGGTACCCGAGAATGACCTCATAAAATTGCTGACCTCGCATAATAGTTTGAGTAATTTTGACCCCCCCAAAACCCCAAAATTGGCATTCAACTAGCAGTTTTCATGTAAAAGACATTTGTCGTCTCAAATCTTGAAAACTAAGTTTTTTTTTAAATTTGTATATTCAAGAACGCACACGTGCATGTGTGTGTAAGCAGCAAAAGAAATAATTGCCAGTATAGACTGCGGAGAGTTTTGGTATTCCCATATTACTGCCGGGCTTCCTCGTAATAGAATACAGACAAGCTGGCTTAGAAATAGCAACTTATATAAGAAAAGGCGCATGCCTTAATTTCGCCATGTAAAATTAAGACTAAAATAAAATAAATAAATAAAATAATTCACTATTACATAGGTCAGAGCTGTGTCACCTCATCTCTGCTATTGAAAATTGACAAGAGAGGCAGATTACACATTAGCTGACTGGTCACTGAAAATGGCAGCAATGCATTGTTTCAGCATAAGGCAGAGAGGGTACTTGAATGTGAAAGGACTTCAACATTGAGCACTCGCTTGCTACGTCTCCCACCCTTGTAAAATTGTATAGTCACTTTAACTTGATAAGTGTCACCTCACCTCTTCCTGATCTCTTTTTAGCTTTCTATTTGTTGTTTTTTGTTAGACGCTGATAGTATTGATAAGCATTTTTGAGTCATGCTGTTGTGCAATTAAGTATTGGTATTATTAAATTGTGTTAAAAAGTTGGAAATGGAAGAGGTGTTTATTTTGTGTGCATCAGACTATACCCGTTGCCAGACATGTCATAAGTAAACCTCTATTTGTCTGGTGGTCTTTGGCTCACTACTCTTGGAATAGGTGTAGGGGGCTGGTCGGCATGTATCAGCAGAATGACAGAGTTTATTTACATACTCCGCATGCCCAAAGTTTTTTTGTATAAATGGGGATGCGTGTGATTGCTAAAAGCAGAAACATTGTGGTGTCCAGTAACATCACAATAACTTAGGGACATTAAAAGAAAAGAACATCGTCTGCCATGTGTAACAGGTTTTCTTTCTTTGCCTTTGTTACAGAGCTTCTTTTATTTTTGGTTCTCTTTTTCTTTTGCTTATTTTTTTCCTGTGGTGGAATGTAACGTTATGCATTAACAAAACAGTTGTGTATCTTCTTCTCTTCACCATCCTTGGCCATCTTACCTTTATCTAAAACAAAAAAGACTTTGAAGAAAAGGGAGGGAAATGTAAACGTTGTGATTGTTCACTTTCTTGGCCCTATCTTTTAGTGCACTTGTTTTTTCAGCACAGGATGTTAAGGTTTATGTACCAGCACCAAATCACAATAATTTTTCTGGTTTTGTCATGGCAGCCAGATAAGTTAATTTCAGCCATGTCGAATTGCAGACTCTCCAAATTATTTCCATATTTTTCATAATATTTTGTGACTTGATAATTTAAACCTCGTTGTGTATGAAGCACTAGAAATATCCATTATTCATTACAAGTTCATTGCCAATGTAGCACAGATGTGAAACAGTTGGAACAGGGATGCAGAGAAGCAAAAAAAAGTACTGCTAGCATTGATGGTTATGGCGAGTATTGAAGGTGTGTGCTGAAAAGATTTATGAGTGAGAGATAGGATATTGCGGGGTGGCAAATATAGGTGCAGCACTGAGGCTGGCAGTTAAAGGCGGAGAAAGTTAGATGCAATAGTTTTTTTCCATCATGAGTAATGCGGGTAGTCCGCATTCAGGCGCCATATGGCGCTCTTGTTTTAAATCACAATTGCAGCAGTTTAATTTATTTTCCCCATTACAGTTTTTCTCACGTCGTGGTAGTTGCAACTAATTAACCTAGACTTTTGACTCGCGGAATTATTAAAAATTAGTTTTTTCATTACCTTTTACACTTGCTGATATTTTTCAAAATTTTTTTTAACATTTTTTATGATTTTTTTTAGTTGGTTCTTTAGAATTACCTCGTAAAATTGCTGCCTCTTAAAATCAGGGTTCTACTTTAACAGGCTGCTGTTTCAGTCACTGTTTTTTTTTTTGCCCTCCTTAAAGAATAACAGACCAATTATTCTAAACTCAGATAGAGCGCACCAGATAGTAACATTGCTTTGGACGGGTGTGTATAGTAAATGGTCAGCATTACTTTTTGAAACTATGATACGACTATGGATAGCTTGTAGTGTTGCTCTTAGTTATTGACACCACACGTATGTGAGGTATTTGTGCTGCACCTTGTATTTTGTGTGACCCTGCCACTATTTTGCCTTTACATAAAAAGCAACCTACAGTTGAAGAAACTAATAAAATTGTAAGAAGGTTTAATATGTTAAATATACTCATGTTGTAACTTTATTTTTACTTAGGCTAACTTCCAAATACTCTACATTTGCACTTGTACTTGCTCTCATATTCACACTTTCTCCCAGATTTCCTACAAATAATTTTGGAAACAATATTGAAGGAATACATGTAGAATATGCATAGACCATACAATGGACCCATCAAGTGAATTTCAATGAGAACATCCACACTACGTGCATATAAAAGAAATCGATGTGTGTTGAAATTTTTAAATTTGAAGTCTATTTGAGGTAACTACAGCTACTTAAAGTCCGCACTTTTAAAACGCCCGCAGAAACGCGCAGTGACATCACAAGCCATAGTACACACAGAGCCTTGGCAAGCTAGCTGACTGCTGTCACACTACAGTGGAATGCCAGACTACGCTTGGTCAATAAAAAACTATTTTTAAGTATGTTACGGTGGTTTGTTTGGTTATATGTATGTAGTTAATCATAAAATGTAAAAAATGTTATATTTCAAATGTATTATAGTCGGAGGTTTAACAAAAGTTTAGTGTTACGCACATTGTTATATCGCACAATATCAGAGCAATATCCGGGCACTGTAACATGCAATACATTAAATAAACCTGTTTACTGGTGCAAACCATCACCATATTTAATTATTTAATACCCATATATTTACTTTGCAACAGAACCACACCAAGTGTCAGTCACGATGGTGCAATGTTTACTCTCTGGGCTGATAAACTTAAGTGAGTTCAGTAATCTTTCGGGTTAGTATAATATTGTTTCTCAGATTTTGCATGGAACCGTCGATTCTTTATCCAAATTTAATATCTTGTATAATCAATAGTATTTTTTATTTTGTTATGGATGTTAGGTTCATATGCAATACATAAATTTATACAGCAAAGAATACTTCTGGGCTATTGTGTGGTTTTGGTTTAGCGTACCGCAAAAGTGTAATTTATATTGTATATCAGTATAATGTAAGCGTACTGCAGTACTATTTACCACTAGTGATGTGTTCATTATGTAATATGTGAAGTAATGAGTGATTGAACACGCACAAAGTAAACACATTTAGCCTAAATGCAAGTTTAACCATATATGACTATTATATTAATGTAGGTACACTATCCTACTAGAACACATAAAAAATCACTTTCGCGATTCACATTCAATTTAAATTGCTGTTTCTTCTGCGTAAATATACCATTTCAGATATAGTATTAACTCCTTCGCTGCGACATGCGACTTTAGTTGAACAGCGAATTAAATGACCTTGTAAACCATAGATATGTTTTTTTTTTCGCTTACAAGTAACCAAAAATAAACTATTTACAAAAAAGTATATATTTTTTTATAAATTTTTACACTATCTTGGAAAGTAGACGGTTTTAAAAAAATTAATTTTCAGAAGTTTAAGTCAGGGAAATAAGTGATATGGTCGACCACAGTGATTTTTTAGTTAGCTAAAAAGAAATTCAAAGTTACATAGTTAATTGTTAGTTTGAAATTATTGAGCTATAAAGCTCAATTTTATCATGTTATAGTCGCAAATGTCATTGCCGACTGCTGTAGTTTGGTTTTCTGATGTTCTACTGTTATATATTAATTGTGTATGTTACTGGTTCAGACATTGTATGTCAGGGTTTCCTCACAGTTACAGGAATACATGCTTTTCACAATCATTGTCTTTTCTGTTATCTTGACTTAACCTTGAAAAACCAAGATAGCAGTAATTGCATGTATGTTATGAAATATATTTAAAAGTTTGATATTTTTATTTTGTGAATAATTTGGTCTCTAATGTATGTTGCATTGTCTTCCAGGCTTATTCCAAAACAAGGCAACACTGCGGAAATTGTTCTCACAGTGTTACACCGTAGTTTTCTTGGTGTCGATGAATTCTTGGGTGTTATCAACATCCCTTTAGCAGACTTTGATGTGTATGAAAGGCCAAAGAACAGGTAACTGGATTTATTTTTAATGAATGCTATTTGCCTCTAAGTAGTTAAAACATCAAAAAAGGTTCATATGTATGTTAATTTTAATTACTAATTGGATGTGTAACAGGAAAGTTACTGTTTGAATTTTTAAATACTGGTAGAATGTGTTACAGGAAAATAGCTGGTTGAAATGTCTGGTTAATCAGAATAGGTTGTTTGCATTTCAGAAACACCGAAGTCAGGATCGTAAGATGCATTGTTGGCTGTAATGATCTCATTTTGAGTGTCTAAAAAATTTATTCATTAAAATTTTATACTCGCCAATAAAACTGAAGTATGGTAAGTAAGATAATTTGGCAGTTAAGGTATTGCTGTTGACTGTTTACTAACAAGTGCTATATGCAATCTAAACAACATCTCAGTAAACAGTCTCTTTCAACTCAAGATCACGAAAGATGTAACCTCCTACATCTAGTAAGTAAAGTGAGCAACATGGTAATGAAATTTGTTGCAACATGACCTGTGTTGACAAATTATCATGTTATTATTTATTCAATTTACTAGAATTTAATCAATTTTACATTCTTCTCTTAACTTCAGAATTCGCTAAGTTTTAGATAAATACTTGTCTGTAATGTAGAAATTATTTACATATTATGTACTGACTCGAACCAGAATGATCTTTGTGTCATAGACAGCACCATATGTACTATAGAACCAAAAGAAACTGTGATTTTTGTACATTACTATTAACGAACTAAAAAAGAAACATGAGAAAATGGGCATGTTTACTATTTCCAGTTCAGTTTTAGACAATGAGACAGATGCAGTGATAGTCGACTTGTTTGTGTGCTGAAGTGTCACTTTCTTGTCTATCCTTGGGAAGTGACATCACATAGTTGAAGAGCTAATGTAGATATAGACCTGACACCAGGAATATTAGGCAACATAGGGTGTAGCAGTGGGCAGCCAAACCTGATAAATTTCTCACAGAAACTGTGTACCGTTATGTAATATTAGAACTGCTGTGTTATATTAGATAAAAGGGGAGAAAGAATAGAGGTTGAACATTACTGTGTAGTATCAGAGTAAGATTTTGTTCGGCTGAAACATAAAAGAGATATGCCATGAAAAATGAAACAAAACTAAGATCGGTTGTATACACCCACTATAGTCCTGTCAGAAAATTTAGTTATATGAAGTCCTAAGGGCCCATGGTGGGCGTATATGACCGATGCAAATTTTGGAAAAATTTTAACACTCAAGTAAACGAAAATTATTTACAATAGCATAAAAATTGTATTTTATAAGTAACAACAAGATTAAGCCGAAAAACTTCGTTGGTCCAGGTAAAGAACATGTATGTAAATGCTTGGTTGTTAAAGTGTTAATATAGACTGAGTTTGATGAAGTTCTGAAAATAGTACCGCGTATAGATTTTGCACAATCAGAAACTGTTCAAATGGTCACCATTTTATTCATACATATCTTGGAAATTTATGAAAAGCTAAATATCTAAGAATGCTTGTCAATTAAAGACTTGAAACGAAAACCAATTTGTAGCTTAAACAAGCAGCTTTCTTGAACATCTATATACGTTACCTTGCTTGTAATCACAGTATCCAAAAATATGCACCTAAAGCTGACCATATTTTAGTCAAAGACAAATTTTCCTTCCAAATTTGCTGTAGGAAGTAAGTAAGTCTAGGACCTCAAATTTTTTCCACAAGTACACATCTACCTTCATTGTATGTATTTAAATAAAAAATAATCCTCTAGAGCAGGGATTCCCAACAAAATTTTCCCAAGGACCACCTCGTCCAGGTGCTATAATGCCGAGGACCCCCGCAAATCCCTAAGGCCTAAACAGTAAACCAAAAGTTTAAAATTAAGGTTGACACTTTGAGAAAAAAGATGGCGCTTAAAATTTGTGTTTCAATTTAAAATGTGTCAAAAATAAATAAAATCAAATGTTATAAAATATAAATATCATGATACGTGAAATACAGAGTACATCCATCAATACACAGTTATCTTTAATTTCAGTTGCTAATGAGAAGAATTGAATTTGACCTTAGAGTCCATTATTTCTGAAATGTTCGGTTCCAAACTTGACACTTTCACTCTGAAATCTGACAGCACGTCGAGCCGATTCCTGTACTTATTTTTCATGAAGCACATGGAGGAAAATGCTTGTTCACACCGATAAGTAGTTGTAAATGGAAGGATCTTTTTCATTGCCTTATCTCCAAGTTCTTTGTAGTCCTTGCGTGCTATTGCCCAGAAGTCTGTAATTTTTT